>WAAD01021074.1:90994-154289 GCA_013389945.1 Fregata magnificens | reverse complement strand
GGTGGCGGCGGCGCTGCCGGCGCTCCGTCCCCCAGCACACGGGCGCGTCCCGAGCGTCCCGCTGCGGGGGGGGGCCTTTTCGGGTTGGTTTGGGGGTGTTTCTTTGGGTTTTGTTTTGTTTTTCTTCTTTACTGGCGCACTTAGCATCTGCCTGCCTGGTGTGGTACCCACACCAACCCTTCAGCTGGTTGGGTTTTTCCCCTTTTCTCTTCTCCTCCCTGACTTTTCCTGTGCGGCACTGTTGCCCTCTAGTGTTTGCGGACAGTGGTCGATTGGCGTGTTGGGGAACAAAATTAGTCACCCTAGTGTAGTAATTATTAATAACTTAAGGTGTTCATAGCTACTTGGATTCCCCAAATCCCATGCAGAGACTGGCGTGTATTACTGCTCGTTTTAACTGTCACATGTAGCCTTTGGGAAGCGGCAGAAAACTTTTATATTATTTAAGTTACTACTTGATGTGCTAGATAATTGCTTCAGGTTTTGGTGTGGTGGGGTTTTTTTCTTTTTAATGAAGTGGAAAGTGGAAGAAATGGGGTTTACCTTGCTGTCAGCATCGCCACTCAGGTCTCTCAGAAGGAACGGTGATGAACTCTGCCTTGTTAACTCTTTACGCTTGGCTCGTGCTTGGCAGATGTGGGAGAAAAGAGAGGGGGAAGTAATGATACAAGTATGGACAAGAGAACGTGCCGTACGTTTATCTTAAAGACCCTGGGCAAATCATTTAGTCTTTAGATGGTGACGTTTGTGCAAGTGCTGAAAAATAATAGGGTTTGCCTCAGAAAAATTGGATGAGGTGTAATGTGTTTTAAGATCTTTCGGTAGAAAGTATTGTGTGAAGGTAAAGTTGTAATTTGAAGACCAAACCCAACTTCTGTACTCTGCTAAAGTCTTTCAAGCCTTCTTTTAAAGTATTGTAGAATACTATGCATTTAATCTTTATAAATGCCTTTTAATGACAAATTCTGATGCATGAATTCCTGTCCTGTAATGTTCTCTAGTAACATGTGAAGCAATACAGCGTGGAGCTAAGGATAACATAGGTACAACAGAAACTGAAAACTGCTTGCCCCAAGGACTTGAAAAAGCATACCTATCTACCAGAATTTTTGTTCTGCCTAAGCCATTCACTTTTTTTAAAGGTATATGAGAGAATGTAAGCCCTTCAATATTCACACGTTATAGGGTTTCTTATGCGATACCAACGGGTCTCAAGGACTTCCCTTGACAGTTCATGTCTCTCATCACCATCTTTTCAAGTTGAAAACGTCTTCTTGATATGCAGTCGTAAGATCTCATTCTCAGCCTGGATTTGCTTGTCTGAGTTATCGCTGCTTGAATACTAAAGTCAGTAGAATAATGTTGTAAGTAGGGGTACTCAGTATTTGGAGACCGGTTTCATATTTTCCTAATTGATTTAAAAAGCTAAGCGCTACTCTCCATCCCAGGTTTGGTTGTTTTCAAACGCACTTTGCTGCTTCCTACTATGTCATTCGTATATCCAAAGATTTTTATTTTAGTAACACTAACGTAATAACTTCAGAATACTTCCTTTAAGGTCATATTTCATAGTGGCTGGCCAAAACAGGCTTTTATGTTCAAAGCAATTAAATAATATTCTAATCAGTGTAGATTTGAATGCCCATATTAATATACTGAACAATATGTCTATTTTTTGTCCGTTCTTCATTTAAAACTTATCCTTCAATTATCAGGAGTATGTTGCTAGCACTGTGGTCGCGTCCAGTTTGGTAAAGAACAGAACCAGAATATAATGATGGGGTTTATTAGAAGAGGAGGAAGAGATTTAAAAATGCGTTCAGGTATATGTAACCAGACAAATGTAATATAGTTGAATAATATTGATGACTAATCAATCCTGAACCTGCTCCATTTTTTGGCAGTTCTTGATGCAAAGGATTTCTGTTACCCTTTAACAATACTTTTTTTATGTCTCTATTGTTTCTAATCAAGGGTCACAGTAAACAGTTGCCCTTGTACAGGCCTGAGGTAAGACTAAACCAGATTTTTTTAACTGGGCTTTGAAAAATGTGATTTGAGAGCAATTTCTCATTTGCTTGTGGATATTTTAGCTCAGCCCATTGTTTTAATCTTGACCATATTTAACACAACTGAATTCAAGAAAAACGTTTCTTGTAGTTTTAAGAATTTTATTGATATTCATGATACAACCTTAACAGAATTTTTTTTTAAATTGTATGCAGTTTTATATGTCTATCTTTATGTGGGTACCTCGTTTCCTATTTGAGCATCCATTCATTACTGTATGACAATGTGAACCTGAAATTGATATCATCTGAAGGATTTTTTTTTTTAGTTCCAGAAAATAGAAGTACCAATTATGAAATTGAATGGTCAGCACCACACTTCTTTTCAACTACTGAGTCCAGAAAATAGTATGTTTCTGCTGTGTGGAAAAGCCAGTCATACAAAACCCATGAAAAGGAGCTGTGTGCGCCATGAAAGTCTTAGTGCAAAAAATATACCGACGAGGGTACAATGTTTGCGGGGTTGCCATGACACTCACAGAGCAGAGACTGTCAGCAGCCGCCCATGAGCCTGAGCCCAGGGACTGGGTTCCAGGCTGACTGCAAAGACTTCTGGGGAGGCTGCTGTGGTATTTATTATATAAAATTTACTGCCAGAAAACACAAAAATCAAGACTTATGATTTCATGTTCTTTATGTTCACTTTCTGCATCTCATTAATAGGCTAAGTCCCCAGGCAGTGCTGTCTCATGTAAGTATTTCCATTAGGGTTATTGTGCTGAAATGATTTATGGAAGCCAAGAATTTGGTCATTTATGCTTAGCAATGAAACAACAAACTAAAGAAAGCTGCAAATGGTAGGAACTCACCAGAGTCCTTATGGTGCAATTCAGCTCTTTTGAGTTCATCACAGTATTTGTTCTCTCATCAGTACTACCTTGTTAGTGAATTAAAAAAAACCCAGGCAAAACAAATTAAAACCAAACAAACCCACAGTTGAAGATCTCTATTTTAATGCATCTGGTTTATGCTAGCTGTCTGAAGATACCTGTAATTGTGACTACCCAGCAGTACTGCTTAGAATTGTAAATCTTCCAGTTAATAAGGTGATTCTTATTTCCTGTACCCACAAGATTTTAATGTGAACTAGTCCTGGACTGCAGAAATCACTTCTCCAGTAGATGAAAATTATATTGAGCCTTGCTGTATTCAGAATAAAATGCAAAACTTATTTCCATGACTCAGCTTTCCCTTAGCAAGATCTTTTCCTCCATAGTGAGCCCACAATTTTAAAACAAAATTCTAAATATTTAAAGATGCTTATTTTCACATTAAAGAGACATTTTAATACCTCAGACTTGGAACAACACAGGTAAAAGGTTTTGGTCTGAATTTTCAGATGGTGACATGAAAATGCAAAATTCTGTGGGAGATCAAATGCAGATTCTTCTAAAATAATAAGGTGCTAGATGAAGGACAATGAGGCAGCTTTTATTGCTTCAGACGGTGGAAAAATACCATACAAATTATTCTATAGGTAAAACTCATTTCAACATCACCTTTGTGGAACATTGGATTTGTATAATGTCTGACACCCGTTTTCAAGTGCTCCGAGATATAGGCGGGACCATATCCTCCTTTCATTGAACTCCACATGACTCCATTGAAGTTAATGAGCTAAGACTGCTGATGTTATCTACGGGTCTTTTTCATGATTTTTCTCTGAAACAATAGTAACAAGCTTGAACTCTTGTGAAGAGTTTCTAGACACTTTGATTTTTTTTTTTTTTGGTATTGCAGTTCAAGCTATCATGACTTCCTCATTCTTTTGTAAAATATTGTATTCTTTTGTCATGAAAGTAAGACTCCATAAGTACTGTCCTGTTCTGAAATGCTGCTTCTAGCGGCTTACCCACTGTTGATATGTTCTGAATTACGCACTTTGTCAGGTTTTACTGTTGGAAGTGATAGCGGACAAGGTCCATTTTCCCTGAAGCCATGTCTAAAGTTGTGATAAAGGTCACTATAGTGGTCTTGATAGGTCCCACAGTGTGTTGTGGGTGATGCACCCCAAAGATCTCTATACCGCTGTCAAGTTTGGTGCATGATGACTTATTTTAGCATGGTGCTGTAAGATACCAGTGGAATATCTAGCACGTACTGTCGCTCAGAGTAAAATGCTGCTGTTTCTCTAGGAAAGCAACTGTACCTTATCAAGGCTTTGAAACTATTTTGATATTATTAAATGTGTGTTTTCTTTGTGTTTTTTATTTTATTCTTTCTGGGTTCTTTTGAACTCTTGCCATGCAAAACAGTCCTTAAATAAGTGAAAATCAAGCATCAAGCTGATGCAAGAGAGCATGCATTTAAAACTTATGCCTTTATTCTGTTCCGTTCCCCTTCCTTCCTGTCTTCAGTGGTGAGGATGCCAAGTCTGGCTGTGTCCTGCTGGGTCTCGGAGAATTCCTCATTCCTCAGAGTCAAGCCTCGCATCTGTCTTGGCATTTCCATCCAGTCCTCCTTACAGCTGCACTCTGTAGCCCCAGGAGGTACCTGCAATTAGGAGCTAAGGATAAAATGACAGAGGTTTTCTTGAAGAAAATACAGGTTTCTGGGCTGGCTCCAGATTTTCTGCTCCATGGAATGGCATTAGGAGCTGCAGTCTTGCTGCAAATGTCTCAAGTGCTCCTGCTGCTTACTTTAGTAGCCCTTGGGTTGCAACCCTTCTATAATACCTCATTGAAACAACTCTGTCTAATCAGCCCTTTCTTGCCATGAGCTTAGGTCACTGTAAATTTTTCCTGCTCCAGACAGCATTCTCAGGTTCACGTGACTGTCAGAAGTATATGCTGGTAAAGAAAGAAACTTCTAAATCATACTGCTGGAAACTTCCTCTCAAGAGGACTTCAGTGGTTTCTGTCATAAGAATAGGGGTATTTTAGGGCCGTGTTAGAGGAGCTTAGGGCTAAAAGAAGCAGAGAAGCATTGGACTTGTTGGTTCTGTGGTGGTTAACTTTGTGTCATTCAAAGAAGTGATTCGTTGTACTTTTGTCAGCAAGAGTTCTGCTTTGCAGGCTTCCATCTCTTTTCTGTGTAAGCCAGGCCTGAGCTCTGTGTGGGGTAAGCCAGCCAGGTCTGTGGTTATTGAAAATAAGTAGGCATATGTACAGCTTTTCTGCAGAATGCAGTAAGTATTAACTTTAGCCACTAAAATTATGAGTTTCTTGGTATTCAGGCAGCTGAACTGGAAATGCAAAATGAAGAGAATCCTTTGTGTGTGTCATGGAAAATCACCTGCCTGGAAACATCTCTCTGGTTTTACTCATTTAGGATGGAGCTCCTTCTTTGTCACCTGACTTCTTACCATATTAAATATCTCTTTTCTGCTATCTTAACTGATATTCTTGAAGCTAGTGTGACAAGGATCAGACATCTCAATACTTAAAAATGTTCTTTGAGTTCTTCTAAAGGTACTTTCAGGTTGTCATTTGGTCTTTATGCGTTCTTTAACTTCTTTTCAGTTACATGCCTCTAGAAACTTGAGAAACTGGGATTATATTATTTTTGTCTAGCACTGATTAATGAGCCTATATGCCTGGGTGGAAGGCAAGTCTCCTGTCTAAAAGCTATGTGCAAGTCTTTGTGCAGCTGCAGGTAAGGTTCAAGGCTGGGTGTAAGTCCACCCAGAACAGAAGGGGTTAATATACTGGTGTCTGTGAGTAGCAGGTGAAGAGAGTAGAATATATCCAGAAAGCAGACTTATCTGGTGAGATGCAGGTTTAAAGGGAATCTTAATTATGAACGAGACAGCTTACGTATGCTTACTCTTGGTGCTTAATTTTGCTGTTTTGATAAATAGGATGCTATGTAGTTTCTCTCTTTCCCCTTATCTCATTTTCCTACTCATTTATTTTTACTTTGTGCTCATCATGGCACTGGGAGGATCAATCTTTGGGATTTAATTAAAGTTGTGGAAGTTACATAGGTGCTGTTAAGTACATAATATTTTTACCTTTTTTGAAAACCTGGAGTGAAAGGCCGTCTTCTTTACAATGTAGGATGAGGAGCTCTTGTGAAGTGGTTAAGTGGCCCAAGTACAAGACGTGTTGTTTGGTTTTTGTCTGTTGTTTGTTTGATAGGGTTGGTTGTTTTTTTTTTTTTTTACAACCCCTCCTTCTTTCCCCCTTTATTAATATGTAATTAATCTTTTATATACTTCAATTTCTTTCGGATCAGAAGCTGACCGTATGTCTTCTATTATCATCTGCTCCCTGATTCAGTACTGAAGGTTGTCAGCTATTCTAGGAATCAAAATTTCTAACCCAGTAAACCTTAGAAAGTAGAGTTTGAGTAGATATCATTTGTTATCATGATCTCTCAAGAAAATTTAGTTGTTTCTGTCAATCTGTACAGAAAAGTTCATATTTGATAGTGGTTATCCTTCTGGAGCTTCTTGGTGTTCACTTTTTAAGCCCTACTTTACTACTTTATTTTTTTTTTTTTTTTTAAAAAACTGAGCATGGAAGGATTAAGCACTCAGTCGGGAAATGACCATGTTACCGTTACACACATAGCTTATCCTAGTCCCATTTACAAATGGGAACAGATGTGTACTACATTGTGAAGTTAAAATAGCATGTTCTAGATCTTCATACTCTTAATATTTTTCAAAATCTGCTTTTAACCTTCCTTTATAACTTATGGTACTTAATTGTTTTATGCCTGTCACATCATTCCGTTGTTTTACTAGAAACTTTTGACAGCAGTTGTACTGTTGTCTTGAAAAATGACTGCTTTCCTTAGGTACAAGTTAAAGCATAAGTGTATCCTTAGGTGATCTGTCTCTTAAGTTAGCTTTTGATTGATTACTCTCTTTTCTCAAATTTAAGAGTTGGATTATTTTATGCTTTTTTTAATACAAAGAAATACAAGTTGCTTCCAACAATTTGCAAAACAGTATGCAGTCCAGTCAAATGCTGTTTGTTTCCTTCTAACATTGCAGGAAAAAGTGTAGTTTTGTTTTGTTTTAAAAATACTCCTATAATGCCTGTAATATAGAGTATATCAGTATGTATGTATACAACAGTTAAAATGTGCATGCTTTGTTAAGAACTTCTTGGTTCTTCAAAAATTAATATGAGACAGAATTTGTTTAACCGTGTAGACTGATGTTCCCCCAGCTTCTTGGGGATGGAAGGATGAATTTTCTTCAATGTTTAGGTTGTCAGCAATTGTCTACTTGGGGTTAACTTTTATCTCTGGGTAAAAAATTTTCAGAAAATCAGTAAGTTCTTTGCCACCATATCTTGCTTTTCAGTGCCTCCTGTGTGTACCCTCTTTTAGTTGATCCTCTGGGGTAAGGAGCCTGTGAGATTTAGAGACATTCAAATGCACATGGCAGCTAGTGGGAGCAGGAAGAAATAACACTACTAATGCAAAATTTCAAAAAGAAACTCTCAAAGTTTTGAGCTGTTAGTTCCCAAACTTCTGTTTGGCAGTGATTTCTTTGCTCACCATTAGTTTAAGTGTGATGATACTTCACAAGTGTGATGCCTCAATTAAATCTCTGATTTTCTTTTCTTCTAGACTATACCTTCTGTAAAGCTTTGTGGAAGATAGATGTGTGTGCTGCAATGGTGACATAAATATTTCAGAGGACTGGAACAAGTTGTTGAGAATCTGTGTTTGTTTTTAATGCTGCTGTCGAGAACACTCTAAGGCAAGTAAACAACATGAGTTTTATCATGAAACTTCACAGACATTTTCAAAGAACAGTTATTTTGCTGGCCACTTTTTGTATGGTGAGCATAGTTATTTCTGCATACTACTTGTATAATGGCTACAAACAGGAAAATGAACTTTCTGAAATCTCTTCAGAAGTGGAATGTGGTGATCTTCAACTGTTGCCATACAAGCTGATGGAGATGAAGACCATGAAGCCTATTGATCCCCTGAGGACAGATCTGGTAGTGCTGGTGTTTGTGGAAAGTCAGTACTCAACATTAGGCCAAGATATAATAACCATTTTAGAATCTAGCAGATTTCAGTTTCACATTGAGATTGCACCTGGGAAAGGTGACCTCCCAGTACTTATAGACAAAAATAAAGGCAAATATGCTCTCATAGTGTATGAAAATATTCTGAAGTATGTGAACATGGACTCTTGGAATAGAGGCCTTCTAGATAAGTACTGTATAGAATATGGTGTAGGTGTTATCGGATTTCACAAAGGCAATGAGAACAGCTTGCAGAGCTTTCAGTTGAAGGGCTTTCCTTTCCATGTCTACAGCAATCTGGGTATTAAGGACTGTTGCATTAACCCTCATTCCCCACTGCTCCATGTGACTAAATCTTCTAAGCTTGAGAAAGGTCCCTTGCTTGGAAATGACTGGGCGGTTTTCCAGATTAATCATACATCTTATCAACCAGTGATATTTGCAAAAGTAAAGACACCAGAAAACCTTTCACCACCTGCTGCTAAGAGTGCTCTCCACGCCACAGTAATTCATGACCTGGGGCTCCACGATGGGATTCAACGAGTCCTTTTCGGCAATAACTTGAATTTTTGGCTGCACAAGCTGATTTTCATAGATGCCATCTCTTTCCTGTCTGGAAAGAAGCTCAGACTGTCCTTGGATAGGTACATTCTGGTTGACATAGATGACATCTTCGTTGGGAAGGAGGGAACAAGAATGAACGCCAACGATGTACAGGTAAAGTATGTGCACAAACTAATGGTCATTACAGCAAAGTGCCAGGGTTTTTTTTTACCTTAAAGTGAACAGTTATTAATAGTTGGAACTCATAGAGGATGCAGATCAGTAAGTAGCAATGGAAACTGTTGGGGCCTTGAGAGAGAAGCCAGTCTGTCTGGCTTTGAGTAGTCACCGATTCCAGGTGTAGCAGTTCCTTCAGCCTCCAGGCTGGAGGAGAGTCCATGCAGTGTCGCTTGTACCTGTACTAGAAAGAATATAAGATAAGATGACCCACTGGTTACTATCACTTGTTTTCTCTCAAGTGACACGCAAGTCCCTACTGAGCTAATTTCTACAAACGGGTTGGGGGGCACCTCTGAATTCCATTACCCTTACTATGTATGGAAAATAGTCTCCCAAAAGGAAATTAAAGACGACTAGTTGCTAAGTAACTGATAAAGAAAAGGGGGTAAGAGTGGTAGTGTTTTCCGCACGCGACCCAATACACACAATTCTAAACATAATTGCAGTGTGTTTAACTCTGTTTTGATGATAGCTTCTATCTAAGCACACGCTTCAGTGGGATTTGAAAACAGCGCAGGACTTCAGGGCTGGACCCAAGAGCTATTCATATGTAATGTGCATGTTGCTAGTCTTACAAGCAGGAGGTAAATGTGGTGAGCAAAAGTAAATGTCGACATAAATTTTGAATAGACTGGATTATTAGCTGTTTGAAATAGGTTTCAGATATCAGGAGTTGGTTGCAGCATTTCACCTTTCTTATCTCTGTTTTATGGCTCTTGCTTGCAAGCAAGGTTTGTGTTAATATTGGTCTTAAAAGCTTGCTCTGTCACTAAATGACTCAACAAGTTTTATTTTAAGTTGTACATTCCTGAAGGTCATTTTTCACTCTCTGTTGTGCTGTTCAAGTGAGGCGGTAGTTATGGGTCAGTAGGAGTAACATCTTATTATTTCTTCCTGTTTACCTCGCTTTATTTTTGTGAAGAGTGTTGTTACAAAGTGGGTAGTTAGAGATCACCTGGCAAAACTGGTACTTGGTCTAAAAGCTAAAAATCAGTAAGATGCTGATTATTGCCCTGTTTGTGCTAAAAATAAGGGAGAATGTTTTGTTAGAACTTTCATAATGGAAAGAGGAACTGGGAAAAGGAAAGGCAACGACAGCGATGTGTGCAGTTGATGGTCATTTTTGTTTCATTTTTAACTAGGTTTTTGTGTTTTCAGTGTTAATATTATTTGTCAAACTGCAGTAACCCTGCATATATTGCTTCCTTAAACAAAAGGTTTGAACTTGTAGATACAGTTTGATTTGCTTTAAAATTGCAGCATACACTCTTTTTCCAAAGCATTCTCTGAACATGCAATTATAAATAAGATACACCTCCTAGATAAGTAGGTGTTTTCCTTATGCAAACAAATTGCATAGGAGAGAGCTGGAATAAAGGTGAAACTCAATAAATGGAGTTTCTGTGTAGAACATGACGGCAGTATTTGGGTTAGGTGGGTTAGCATGCTTGAGAATCTCCTAAGTGCAAACTCAAAATGCAGAAAAGAAATAAAGTCTGACCCACATCACTGGCAAAACTCCTGTTGTTCTGCAGAAGCATCAGTTTCTGATAACAAAATATGTAAAATAAAGCCTGAATAAATCTCTCACTGGGTTGTGCAGTAGCAGTTTGAAACGGTATGTTTTGTACTGTTTCTCTTTGTGAGTGACACCTTAGGATTGTCATTTTAGGATGTTAGGATGATCAATTGCCAGAATTACTTACCAGGAACAGGAGGCTATTGAGACAAATTTGATTAAAGCAGATACAAAAGGATAAGCTGTATTGTTTTGGGAGAATAATTTGCAGTATGTCAGAATGTTATCTTCCCAAAATAAAACTGTCAAATTAAATAGAAATAATATCAAAGTGGAAATAACTTTTAAGTAGGATAATTTCATTTATACAGAACTGTGTTCTGAAACAGTGGAATCTGAAAAAGTGTTCCCTTCTGATTCTTTCCATCTATTTAAAGTTAAAATGTTCTATTAAACATGTTGTTAGGGCTGTCAGATGCAATGCATCTTCATTACTATTAATATCAAAGGAGTTATCCTCTGTGGCACAATGACATGTGGAAGGAATGAAATAAAATCAATTTGCGGTAGTTGAAAATCCATTATTGTAAAGTATATTTGCAGATAAATGACATCCTATTAAACAGGAGTGTTTTACTGAGTTCTGCTGCATTGACTGTGACAGAATTGTGCGCTGCAAGTGTGAAAATAGGTTGCTAAATGTAGACCATGTATAATTTCAATACTCAAGATTATCTCAATTCTGCTAAGCTTATATTTTAAATAGTAGCAATATAGAATTGGGTGTAATGCTTTTTTGTGTTTAAATTTTGTTTGACATGTCTCCTATTTAGTATTTTCTGGATTATACTCACATCTGGTAGGACTGTGAGCTTGCTGAGAGTAAGGTGAATGTTTCTACATGTGCTCTATTAATGCAAAGTAACCTAAAACACTTCAGAAAGCTCCCACCATCCAGAGAACCTCTAGGATCGGTTCTGCCTATTCCTCTGGATAGGACAGAGTTCAAAAACTGGAGGGTTAATGCAGAACTGTTAGCAAAAATATTCACTCATTAATGATTCACTACCTAACTCAAGAAGGCAACATTTGTCTTGGGTCTTCTGAGTGCATAGAGAACCTAGATTTGCTTTAGAAGGACTGATTCCTTAAGCCCTTAAAGTTCAGGCACAAGTTAGGTGAGCAAGTTGAAAGCTATGTCTGTACCGTTCTTTCTTTGTAAGAGCTTAAATAGAGGGCCATCATAACAAAAGATATCCTGTAGGATTGAAGAAATACAGGGTAGTTGTTACATTGCAGTTCACAGAATTGCAGGATGGCTGAGGTTGGAAGGCACCTCTGGAGGTCATCTGGTCCAACCCCCCTGCTCAAGCAGGGCCACATCCAGGCACCTTTTGACTGTCTCGAAGGAGGGAGATCCTGATGGCATGTAAGATCAGGTTTTCAAGAGAATTTCTTCTTCAGATACCTAAATGAGATTTGCAAGGTGGCCAGAATAGTTAATATTTGGATGTTAGGCTAAACTGCCCTCTTCTTTAAAGTTTGTGAATTGGAGTTGAGCACTTATGAAAATTGCTATCATAAGGTTAAGTGGTAATTTTTTATCATTATTATATATTGACCTCAGAAGAGGTCAAGTCAAAAGCAAACCCTCTAAAATGAGTGTCTTTGCCTCATCTTTAGAGGTGCAGAAGTGGTGGTACTTCAGCTTGAGTATCTACAGTGTCAGGGACACAAGTGTAAAGGGCCCTTCTGAAAATCTTTTGACATAGTTTATCAGCCTAAGTCCTGTAAAACTAATAAATGGTTTGTTTTATTAAACAACAGATGAAGTTTATTGTAGTTCCACCACGACTTCTTCAATTGAAAAAAAAAAAAAAAGACCCAAACAACTTGAAACTATACTTCAGATTTTTAGGCTACCTGATTGTTACAGATTTGCCTGTCACTGTATAAAATCTGGACTGATAGAACATAGTTCTTCAATGTAACATACTGAGTAGCTGTCACTGTGCATCAACAATAGTCATCCATCTTCGTATTTATTTACTTTATCTTCCTCTGGTATAATAGAAATAATGGAAGATAACATTTTCGTAGTCTAATTGCCTCTCACTTTGAAAATAAGCTTGGTAATGTCATCTCAATGTTCATTTTTCAGTAACTTTTTTTCTCTCCTAATATCTGTCAGGCAGGAGGGACCATTATGCTGTGACAATGTTATATTTTATTTTCCTTGTGTCTTTTAGAAGACTAAGAGCCTGTGCAGTGCAAATAATTCACTTAGATGGACATACAGAGAAAATCTGTATAGATATCCACAGAGTAAGTTTATCTTAATAGACCATGGTTGTTCTTGCTGATAGTCTACTAATTTAATATCTTTTTTTGTTACAGTTACTCTTTGTGAAATCTTTATGACTATAAAGCGTTGCGATTTTTCCAAGGGGAAAGCAGCTGGTAATAGGGGGAAAACTAATATGATTTTTTTTTTTTCCTATTGACACTTTGTGCAGTGCTGGTGGTCTAGGCAGTAAGTTGGTCTACCTTTTCCTTCATTTCCCCAATACACGCACTTTCTGTATTTCCTTGAGAGTTGGTCACATTTTCAAAATGAAAAATCAGAACACTGTGAAATTATTTTTTTCAAATAATTAGCTCTGTGATCTTCTCTCGACTGTCTTGTCCTTTGCGTGCTTTTCAAAAGGGACATTTTGAATTGAAGTCAGGATGGGGATCTCTTCACTTTCTTCATGTAAGCCGAATCCTTTTCTACACTTGTAATTATTCTTTTATAATTGCCAAGAAAAAAGCTTTATATTTACCATATCCGTTATTGGGAGGGGGATAATATATCTTTTTTTCTCATTCTATTTTGTGAGCGCTTAGGCACTGCATCTGTTAATATGTATGCATTGAAATGGGCAATATAAGCCTGCATCTGCAGTCTTTCAGCATTAGAGTCATCGAAGAATTGGACAAGAAGAACTATCCTCTTTGTGTATCATCTGTGCCAAACAGCGTTCTGATAACGGAGAGGATTTAGCCAGAAAGAATAAATTTGTAGCATTTTGGTCTCCTTCACTTGCACAGTCTGTCATCTTGCCCAGATTTTGAGGTTTATAATGCAGACATCTATATCAGAGCTAGTCCTCTAATTTTCCACAGTAGACAACATAGAAAAATAGCTCATCTTTAGGCAGGCACTGGTTAAGTGAATTGCGCCTTAAAAGTATGTATTTGTTTCTGTTGTTCATAAAATGCTTCTAGAGTGACTAAGATCAAATATAAATGTTTGCATTTGGTCAGATCAATCTTCTTCCATGTTGCAAAGCCAGTGCTGTCACTTTTTTTGTTATTTCTGTAGTGCATTGGTGGCCTAATCTTTTGTTTAATACAATCTAATTTTGTTTAATAACAGATTTCTCCCCTAAGAACTAATTGTTTATTCACTGTATTACAAATTCATCCACATTAGTCAGCACAGCTTAAACTAGGACAGTTGTTTAAATCCATTAAGTGTCTTTTCACCCTGTGTAGCATACGTGGAAAGAAATCAGAACTTCCCATGGTAAAGCATACCACTTGGATATAAATTTCAAAAATAGTGATGTATCTTTTCAATTACTCTTGCGTAGGAATGACCTAAGTATTTACCTCAGAAGAGAGGCTTAGATATATTTTGTGTTAAGACAGAATGGCTAACAGGTGCCAGAAAATCTGAACTGTCAAGACACAGGATGGCTCCTGTCACAGGAGGAAGTCTAATTCTGTAAGTTAATTGCTTCTTTATCTATAGGATCATATAGAAGGTTATCAGTAAAGAAATGATAGATGTGTCATCAAATGTTTCAGTTGCAGAACCACCAGAGATACTCAGGCCTATTCAGTTGCACTGAGCCGTAAATCTTTCCTTTGGGGAGATGAAAAAAACCTTTTAAATCACCTCTTTAAATGACATAATGAATTAGCTATTAAGAACTTTTGTTCTGATAAATCATTTTACATTCCTAATCCATTAGCCATAGTACCTTTATGCTGTTGTTCAGTGTGCTTGCTCTGTGTGTACATATATTCTTTCTTAATTTGACCTGAAGCTCCTAAGGTATTTTATATTGACTTGGCTGAAATAATAAAAAGTATGTTCTGTTCTTAAAAAGAGGCAAAGAAAAGGACTATTATTAACTGTGGTGTTTCTGTAGCTGTCTGATGCCCTAGGAATACTGATTTAACTTCTTGAGTGAATCGTTTCCGATACAGTAGTGTGGAATATTATGCACTGTGAGGCAGAAGAAATTAGAATCAGATCTCAGAACTAAAATGTAACTTTAAAACAAATTATAAAAATGGGTTTATATATTTTGTGGGCTGCTACCAGCATATAGAACAGTTTACCTGTCAGTCATCTTAACATTTAACTTCTAAAAACAATTTGGTTTATGTAGCAACTTCTGTGAATTTTAATCTAGTAAGATTGATACAACTGCTGCTGGATACAGCCCAGCTTTCGTTCTTAGAAGGAGTGTACTGATGTTTGAAACAGAAAGCTGGTTAAAAGTCCTCGACCAGAGGAGGATGGCTGCTGAGGGGTGACGGGGACGCAGGAGAGCTGGCACTGACTTGGGTACAACACTTCCGGGACTGCCAGGGCAATGCTGGGAATTCCATGTGTGCTTCCTCCTCCTGTTCTGCACCTGCGTAGAGTTAGATACAACCAAATCCCATGGAATAAGCTTGGCGCCAAGATTAATTTTACAGCTTATCCATGGTGTATGAAGACAAAAACCTTGCAGGGTAACTGTGTGTCTGAACTAGCCAAGTTCTACATCGTATCTCTGCGGGCTGCCAGGCAAATGGAGAGGAGGCTACCTTTTTTGTGCGTTCGAATGCCCCTGGTCCGTGCTTTATGTTGATATACATATAGGTATTATATGTGGGAAGGACTGAGGTTCAGAAATGTTTGCATGCCCAATGCTGCCTACCTCCCTGGGGCTGTGGAATGAGCAGGGCCCACCATAGGAAATCTGTAAAGAGAGTGTGTATGTCAAATAGCAGTGCTGGCATACTCCTCTGCAGCTACACAAGAAACCATACTTGTGCCAAAATGGTAACTACATTTAGCCATTCTTACTACTTAGCTCAATGATGCACATCGTTCCTCTATACAATACTTCTCAGGCATAGCAGCTGTAAAGAGGATGCTGTGTATCTAAGCCATCTTGTTCTACATTGAAAATGTGAAAGAAAGTGAACACTGATTGACCAGTGGATGTTCTTTCTAGCACAGAGTCGATTCCTGTTAGCAGTTTTAAGTGTGAGAAGGCTGATAGTGCCAGTGCTGTGTTTGTTATGAGGAAACCAACTCTTAGTCTTCGTTCCTGTTAGTTCAGTGGTTTTCATCAGTTCTGCATTTACTGAAATTCACGGCTTGTCTTGTTTGTTTTGTCAATGGTATTTTGGAGTTGTTTTTCTGAAAAATCAATTTTTGGAAAAATAAGCCAGTTGGATGTGGTAGTCCTTAGCTCCTAGACATAGAATTTTACAACTCAATACTGATGTGCTGCAGCCTTTGAGGCCTTTAGCAAAGCAGTGTAAGTTGTATTGTTAAAGAGGATAATATTCTATGGATCTGTTTTTCTACCTGTTTTTGCACCTGGGCATAAAAGATGCCAAGCATTTTCTATTCCACAGGAATCCTGTGGAAGTTCTGCACATTCGCAAGCGTGCGCAGTCTGCACTTCAGAAGTGTCTCGCATGGGAGGGTTGTGTCAAGAGAGTGGTACTGCCCCATGCTCCCTCCTTTGATTTATTGACTGCTAAGAAACTTAACTGCTGAGTGCAGGGTTCTCTGGAGCATTAAGACAAAAGATATCTCAGAAGGACAAGGCAGATCACTGATCATAACGTTGTTTATAGCTATTTTTATTTTTTTTTCTTCTGCTTAGTTTTGCAATGCTGGAGTAACCAAATCTCTTCTTCCCTGCCCACCCCACCCTTTAAATTTAAATGCTGTGACACTATACACTTTCATGCAAACCTAAATCTTGAAACAGTGATTTTTTTCAAGGGTTGCACCATCTCCTCCTGTTACAAATTCAGTGGCAGGGAACGAAGACAAGAGAAATCCATCTCAGTTGCAGCTTTTTTGTTGTCAAAGAGGCTGCAGAAACTGCTTCTCAGCATAGTGAATCCCATGAGATCTTCAAGGGTGATGAGAACGATTTGTTTAAAGCTCTTCTACCCTAGCACCAGATTTGACTATTGGTTATACACTCCCTGGTCCTCGGTCTGTCTTCATGATAGAACCGAAGTAAGGAAGCCATGGCTTTTATGAATCCACTGTTGATTTCCCAAATAAGTAGATGTGCACTATGGATGCAGTCATCTACATCTTACCAGAAAATTAGTTGCACTTTTTTTTTTTTTTTTTCATTTTTTAATTCCTCATATTTCTCTATAGCAGTGAATACTTTGCTATCCTTCGGCTGAATGAACTCTCTTACCAACGGTGTCTGCCTGTTGTATTCTGATTCCTGTTCTTAATGGGGTTGTGTGATGTAAGATCCATTTTATTTCAAACTTAAGCAATTACACTGACCTGAGATCAAGTGAGCTAACTGTTTCTGCTTTTTCCCTTGACTGAGTTTATTATGCAGAGATATTTTTACACTTGAGCATAAGGCGTCCCTTCCAAAAAAATCCACACAAATGCTTATGTCCACCCAGTGTGCCAGCCTTCAGTGATCGTTTTTGGTTCACAGCCATGTAGTTAGCAAGTTCGGTCTTCCTCTCTCTTCTCAGAAACTTATACTTTAAGAAGGGACTTGAATATTTTCATGGATGAGATGAAAATGCATGTGATTCTGCACACTTTCAGTATTGTCAACATAACCTAAGCTCGGCTCTGTTTGGGTTGATCCATCTGGCCATGAAAGCAAAACCCGTCATTCCAAAATTTATGAAATAAGTGAGATGTGTGTCAAGACGTATTGAAACCTTGATGTGCACTGTAAGATATTCAAATCTACTAGCTAACTTGTCTCCACTGAAAAAGCTTTTTCAAAATTTCAAGATTAGTATTTTAAAAGCTGCCCATTGTTGTTCACTGAGTAACAGTGTTCAGAGAGCAAAAGAAAGAATGAAGTTGAGAGAAGGCACTTGCTGGGTGTAGATGTTACAAAGTTAACGCACCAGACCTGGGGCAGGGTTCTAGCTCTGTCTACGGCTCGCCTGGAGGCATAATTAAGAATAGTTACGTGCTGAAACTGCTTTCCAGCCTCCTGGCAGTGTATCCGTCAGCTATCCTGTCAGTCCCTCTCTTTCCTTAGATTGCAAGTTCTGTTGGTCAGAGGTTCTTTTTGTTCAAAAAGCACACTGATAATACAAATAATAATAATGCAACTACAGCTTACCACAGAGCTGTAGAAATTCATCACTGTACTAGTGGCTGCTGCAAGATTTATTCCGGGCTTTTTCAGATGACAAGTTAGCCATCCGATTCCTGCTGCTAATGGAATGGAATAAAATTTTCACAACCAACAAATAACACACTGCAGACAGATCTAGAAATCAAAGAAATTAACTGTAAAACATGACACCAAAACTGGGCCTACCTCCTTCCTGATCTTCAGTCACATCAAGAAGGCACAGTCTGGCAAAAAGAGAAAAATGAGGGTAGAAGTGGGGCTCTATTTCATTAGTGCCTTTTACAATACGGCTGCATGGAAAGTGTCCTTTCTTCTTACCTGTTCAGTCTGGAAGAAGTCAGTGCAACTACATGACTGATTCTTGGGGATTATGCTTACAAAACAAAGTAAAAGAAAAGCAGTTGGTTGCCAGTGTATATCTAATCCCTAATGGAATAACAATGCCCTATCTATTTCCAATTCCAGTTTCTTTTTCTGTGCAAACGTCAACACTTCTACAAGGTAGAAATGTTATTCCCTGTTTAAAAATTATGTTTGACAGGGCATAAAAACCTTATGATCGATTTTAAAAATATTTACTCTTTAGGAGATTCCTTCTGATACTTTATTACAGTCCTGGAGATGAGTTAGTATTGCTCCTTAAAATGTAGTTTCATATCTAGAATAAATCATAAACTAAATACCATTTTATATTGCAAAAATTATACTACAATACATTCGAAAACACAAATAGTGGCGAGGGCAAATAAAAAGTCAGTGACTGTGCAGAGTAAGGCTCCATGGATTCATTCCAACCCAAGTCAGTAAATTCATGTGAAAAAGGCCCTGCCATGCTGTACAGAGGTAACGGGTTAGGTCTGGGAACACCGGTTGCATTTTTGTGGAGCTAATGCAGCTCTATATCAAGCTCCCATTCACTTGCCCTTTCCATGTTAGCACTCCTGGGAATCACCCAAGTGTCTCTGCTCCCTTTTTAAAGCGAACTTGGACTAAAGATAACTCAGAGTTGCCTTTGATAGAACTCTAATGGTACTGGAAAGGAGGCTGAAAAATAATTTTGCATTTATATAAAAGGTGGGGGTTTTATAGTGCAAAACATTTCTCTTATCCCTTGTCCTTTCTCACTGCCTTCGTTGAAGGTAGTAGGAATGTTGAAAATGGTAATCCCATAAATATCCTAAAACCAAGATAAATACTAAAATATACTGAATTTGTACTGTAAGCTGGTTTGAAATTTCAGCTGACTATGAAAAATACCCTTTTACATCAGGAACGTACTTCATCTTATGGACTGAGGAATTTTCTAGAGTATTGTGCTCAGTTCTGCACCACTTAATCAGAAATATTTAGAGAGTGCTTAGAGACACCAGAATAACCAGGAAATGTCTGAGCAAAAAATGAAAAACTAAAGGCTAAAGAATTCGGTAAGTAATGATGACCAAAGCAGAAAGCAATAGGCTGCAGATGTCTGCAGGGTATAAACAGTGAGGGCGGATAAAAATATTTAATGTAAGGCACAGAGATATTTAAGTGTAGGCTGAATAGCCAATAAAAGTGGCAGAATAGAGGCTAATATCCAAAAGGAAGTAAAAGGATTATGTAAGTCTTCAAAAATTAGATTTGGCAAAGAGGTATGAAATATGCTATTGGAAGGAATGTAATATTGGCAGGGAATTTGTACTAAGATGTATTCTCAGTCTCTTACACTGTAATCAAATGCAGAGCTTGGTTTGGGTTCTTGTGTGTCGGTTTGAGCCTGCAAGTGTAGAATTTGGCCAGCTGGGATATTTATCTACGTAGATCTAGTTTCTGTAATCTTGTCTTCTAGAAATGCAAACACTCGTGCAAAACCAAGAAAGGTGTGTATTAACACTTCTAACGAAGTCATCCCCCCGCGTTTCTCTTATTAATGTCCCGTGTTTCACTAAAGTCTTGGGCTTTTTTTCTGCTGAATTGTATCCCCTAGACTAGGTACTATGTAGGAGTCAATGAAAGTGTCTGAATTTTTATTAACTTGAATTAAGTTCTTATCATGTCTTTTCTGTGTTGACTACATATAATCGTAAAAAATATGGCTTGAGGAAAGAGTTGTATCTGTTATTTTATGCAAGCTTGTCTTGCTTGCTTTCTCTTTTTCTGTCATTTCTTTCATACTGATGCTGATGTAGCAGCAGCATTTCATTCAGCAACTTTAGAACTGCTCATAAAAAGAAGGAAAAAAGGAAATATTTGTGACCCTTAGCTGGTGAGCAAGCTGAAGACTGAATTCCCAGCTGTTTCTGACATGGACCTTTCAGGTAGAAAGAGAAAATGAAAATCTTTTTGGTCAAAGATTTTTTTTCTGTCAATAAAGGTGGAGCATAGAGAGAAAAAGAGCTTTTAGTATGCCTCAGCTCACCCCAAACATAGGGACAAAGGTAGATAGGTATTTTTAATCAGATACGGTATTGAGAAACACAGGAACCTTTTTGGGTCTCGGGGGGGGCGGGGAGGAAGTAAGAAACATTTGTGAATGGATTGCATCATCGGTGTGTTGCCCAGCCTGTGGAGTAGTCAGTTTATTTAACATGCCAGTGATGTGGTAACTCTGTTGTGCTTTACTAAACAGGGAGAGCAACCGGCTCTATTGTGGTTTTTATATAAATTAGAGGGTTTGCGTCTTCATTTATTTGCGCTTTATTTCTTCTCTAATATGTAAAACTAAGCATTAACACAAACATTGTGCTTGTCTAGAAGCTGTAGTATTACTAGGGGGCAAAAAGTATAAACTAAGAGGCGAACAAACCCCAAGTGTTTCTCTTTGATTGGTACCAACATTTTAGACATGGCTTGTAGTGTCCAATATTTCTTTCAGGCTACCTAAATAGCAGCTTGTTGTACCTTGGTCTGTGGACTTGAGCTTTCCTGTGATCACGTAACAGATTTATATTGTAATTGTAGCCTCTGTTACTCAGTGATCGCTTTCTAAATGCTGGAAAAATATTGTAAAAATTTAAATGCTTTGAATTTTGTGTGCTCTGGAAAAATAGATAAATACCACCCACTGTTGAGCTGTGATCGTCTATGTAATGACGTAGACAAAACTTTGAAATCTTGTTTATTTAAAAATCTGCTGAGCAGGAAGGAAAGGCTTCAGGGCTTACAGGGACAGGTGAGTCTTAGTTTATCCAGGCTCAGGCGTTGAGGTCCAGAGAATACTGACATTGAAGAAAAAAAGAAGACTGAAGTTTTTTCAGAACGCCATGTTCACAGACTGTTGGAGTTTGATGTATACAACACCAACATCCCATTTTTACTTTCATTTCCTAAAGAAATCAGATATTTTTAATGTCCCTGTTTGCCTTTGTTTGTCAGTCCAGCAATTAAACTGAAAGAGGATAGATTTAGACTGGACATAAGGAAGGAATTTTTTACAATGGGGGTGGTGAGGCACTGGAACTGGACTCACTGCCCAGAGAGGTTGTGGATGCTCCATCACTGGAAGTGTTCAAGGCCAGGTTGGACGGGCCTTTGAACAACCTGATCTAGTGAAAGGTGTTCCTGCCCATGACAGGGGGTTGGACTAGATGATCTTTGAAGGTCCCTTCCAACCCAAACCATTCCATGATTCTAAGATCAATCTAATGACATATGAACCTGCTGGCCAGTTTCAGTCCAATGTGACAGATACAGGCCGTTCTCAAAGACAGTTAAATTCCTGCTGGCGTTCCAGAGTTCAGCGTGGGGTAATACATGTATGTAAAGCAGTGCCTGTGCTGAAGCAGAGCTTTCAGGGTGAGCTCTGCGTTTATCCTTCACTTTACCTGCCCCTGGCTAATCCGTGTGCTGTGTCTTGGAGCTTAGCGATAGCATGTGCTGTCCCTTTTTCATCTAGACAGGGTGCGTGGGGCACAGCGGGAAGGGAAGGAGGTGCTTTGGAGACCTGATGCGGAGGGTAGGTCCTAGGCAGCAGTGTGAAAGGGACTGCAGGCTATTGCACTGGGGAAATTTGGGAAACAAATCTATAGGAAACTAGGTTTTATGGAACAAATTTCTTGGTTTGTATGCAAGCCATGGGTGTAAAGGTAAACCTGACATCTAAATTGCGTCTCTAGAAGTGTTGGCATTTTGGACAGGGTAATGTAGCCACCGACAAACTCATCACGGTGGAGCAGATGTAGTGAACCCTGCTGCAGCTTCCTGTGCAATCAGGTGAGGCCATCGTGGCCTCTGCTGCTGAGAGATTAGGCCTAGAAATTCTTCCAGTGTTGAACCTTCCTGATATTTACATCATTCAGCGGCACATGTTGCCAACAGCAGGGTAGAAGGGCCCTAAGCAACATAGCAGTGTGCGGTGGATAAGGGAGCACAGGCTTTGCTGCCGCAGAAGCTCATGGCCAGCCCGTGCAGCAGAGGACTGTCTTGCTTGGAGAGTAGCCCTTGTCCTTCAGCCAAACTCTGCTTGCTGTGCATGTTGGCTGCAGTGAAATCTAAAGCTGGAGCTGGCGCGTGAGGAAGCATTAAATAAGAAGCAAACGTGCTGTTGATAATGAATGGGGTACTAGGAGCTTGCATAATAACCTCTGTTCTTTCTGAGCTGGATGACTATAAAAATATATGCACTGTTAGACTGAATAGCCATGCCATTGTTTTAACTTCTATGAGAAAATATTGTGCATCTTACCAAACAAGATCTGAAGCTGTAAAAGTGTGGGTTGTCTAATGAGGGGATACAGAGGTATAAATGCTTTGCATCTCTGGTTATTGTTTGAAGCTGAGTTTTTGAGGCCTACCGTTTACTGGTAGCTAGACGAGTGTCTACGTGAATCAGTGAACAACTCTTACAATTTATCCACTGCTGATGGGATGCAATGGAGACAAGGCAGACTAAGCAGGCACAGCAAAGTGGCCCAGAAGTGAACTGGAACAGGATCTGAACTACTCTGTCACCCTGAGAGGTGGCCTGTCGTGCTCGGAGCTGAGGCAGCTGTGGGGGGGGTGCGTGTGACTTTGCAGTACAGCTACCGGAATGCTTGCATTGTGGCTAACAAACCTCAGTTTCCCGCTGTTTTTATTTCTGTTAACTGCAGAATAATGAGATCATTTAGCTGTTTAGTAATAGTAACCTCTTTCATTGAAGTACAGTTTAATTAAGAGCTAATAATGCAGAATTTCATATAGAATCCTGAAAACAGCACGCTAATTACTTTACTTTAAATACTTGGTGCCAATACTATTTAATAAAACCTTCAACTTACCTTGCCATAATTAGCTTATTCTCATTAGCTGCTATCTCAACCTCCAAGAAGCGAGAAGCTGGTGAAGGAAGTTAGAAGTATTTTTTAAATCTCTTGGTTGTACAAATGATTTACCTAGATGAAAGAGCCTAATTACTTGAAAATGTATAATTGGACCATCATCAAGATCATTATTGTATGTGATATAAAAAAACCTCCAAAGGAACACCCAGTAACATTACAACAGTGTGTTCTGATGAAAAAACTTCTGACTGAAATCATTTGACACAACATTTTCCAAAGTGGCTACTTATATTTTTAGTATCCCTTAGTGGACCTCAAATTCAGATACCTAGTTACAGCATCTGTGCACATAAAATAAAGTTGTGGCTCCTGAATTTTTTGAAAATCAGGTCCAGTGTGTCTTATATTGGACACTGAAAAACCAAGATGCACGTAATTGGGCCTCAGCCTGATATCTCATCTTATTGACACTTTGAAGAGAAGCTGGGTTACTCAGTTAATGGTGCTTACTGAATTTATTGAAAAGACCCCCACTGCCTCCTTCAGCTGGTGAGCATGGGCCTTAGTATTATAGGAAGTCAGGTAAGCTACTCAGGCAAATGGATCTGGCAATCAATCCAAATTAACCCAAGGAATCAATGGGAGCTTTGCCTGTCCTGCACATTGAAGAGTTGGGCTCCAAGGCATTCCTGTTTGATAATTTAAAAACACAATTGCTGCAGGTAGAATCTAGCTGTCAGTACAGTACAGTACAATAATTTTCAAGTAACTGAAACCAGGTACTTTGTTTCATCTCCAAGGGATTTTTGCACAGATTTTTCTGTTTTAAATTCTACCATGTTGCATGGCCCTTTGAAAATAGGCATCCTGCTGGCGTGTGGGGCTTTTGAACTGTTACATCTTTTGAAGGACTTGGTAGACATATCAAAATCCATGGTTTTGATTGAAAGAATAATTTGTTTCTTGAAGCTACTGTATCTTAATAAACAGGTGGTGCCCCTCCCCCATTTTAATTTTGTTGTAGAAAGTAGCAGGAATAGTTGTCTTCAGCTCACATGGAATCTGATATTTTATAAACTTGAACATAGGTATTGTCGGCAGTTTAGCTTTTCCATCCGTGTTTCATCAGTCTTTCTATTTTTGCCAGATTGTCCTCTTGGACACCTTGCTTCCACCAGACTGTAGAGCAGTGTCCTTTCCCCACTTACACAGTTTAGGGTCTATTTATATTTTATGGTCTGTGCCAGCTAAACACTTTGCAGCAAAAGCTGAAGATTTTCTTTGTTTTCTTCTCTTGCCCTCTCTGTAGTGTCAGCTTTGTTAAGACAATGCACAGTCAAAGAAAATTTAAGCATTCTTCTCCTTGTGTCTGAAGGATATTCAAAATATTTTTTCAGATACATCCAGTATACCCAAAGCAATTATTCTTTCTCCTGCATAGATTAAATGTTTATGGTTATGGGTGTCAAAATGCTAATCTTGGAAATCCAGAAAGAAAAGACATTGAATTTTAATGATGTTCCAAGATACATAATTTATCATGAGGGAAACATTTTTTCCTCAGAAGCGAAATAGTCTGTCTGATAAAATAATGATTCCCAGCCATTTGGGACAGACCTTCATTGAGGCTGTCTTCTGTTTCTTCTTGCCACGCTGCCTCCAAACACCCCGAATTCTTGCCCACTTCCTTCCCATCCCCGATGCTGCCACACCTTCTTGAACGCCTGCCATCACGATCTCGGTGCTTCTCACTTTCAGGCCCCTACCACACTGCTGCTACAACATTGCTTGTGGATCCCAACTGCTCCCTGCCCGTCATCTCTCCCTTCCCTAGGCAGTGTGTCCCCCCTGCTCCCTTTTCTACCATCAATCTCAGCAGTGCCAGGACAAACCTGGGACTGATAATCAGGCACAGCTTGTTAGCCTGGCCTCTGTTCCGTGCCACACCGTGCCACCTATTGCCTCTAATGTTGGATGCTTTGCTAGTGCTTCTAAGCGTAGGGACTGGTACATAAAACACGATAAAGCAAATCTCAAAATATATCTGGGAAATTCCAAATACTGGTTGTTGAACTCTGAAGAGAAGCACAATGCTCTAAAAATAATTTTTGTGTGCATCAGAAATGCAAACTTCAGTCACGTATAAGTTACACTCCTCAATTCTCTTTTCCATTTCCTCCCAATCCTCTTTTTTTTTTTCTCTTTGTTTTTTTACTTATAAGCAAGTGAGTTTGCAACATGGATAGAAGCTTCAGAAAAGGTCAGGTTCTGCAGAAGGGAAAGTTGGAGGGAGGCAGGTGGTGTGTATATACTTGTGCAGGCAGCTTCAGTTGCATGGACATGCTCAGGAAAGGCAAAATGATGTCACAAAAAGTGCAAAGTAAAAGGACATCACCTCAGTTACAGCTCATTAAACCCTTGTATTAAGAACTCCAGAAGTTAAAATGGTTTTAGTTCTGTTTCGTCCCTCTCTTGCAGGGATTAAACTAAAGAGGAAATATGGTACAGAATATTAAAGCTACTTCTGCATAAGAGTTCCCATAAAGGGGCTTCCTGTGCTTAACTCATGTGCTTTCATGTTATACTTTCTATTAATTTGTTTTACCTTTTCAGCAGTCTTTGCCTTTATTAAAGAGCCAGTACAGCATTAGAAGGTTTCCTCAAAAGCAAAGTAATCCCTGATTTAATGGCTCCTTTGATAGTATTGTTAGACACGAAATAGTAAAGCAAGTGTTGAGAGATGAGATCTGCTTCCTGAAAAAAAGGGGGAGGAGATAGGCTTTTTGGAAAACTATGAAGCTGACCTTTCTTGCTTTTGTCACCGAGTACTGATTTGAAGTTTAAGGTATTAAAGCTCCAGCATTGTGAGGCTATGTCTATCTGCTTGCCGATTCAGTTAAAATCCATGTGATTACAAGTAAAATTAACAGTTTTGAACTATTTCGCTTTTCAAGTGGCTAAGTTCTTTAGCAGCTTTTGAGTAGGAAAATAGTCATAAATATGTTGATGTGACTACAGAAACAAGTCATAGTTCCTTTTTGGTGAAGCAGAGTTCAACAAAGCATTCTTGATTTATTTGTTTCATCAGCCAAGATGTTTGGGTCTGAATATTTTTGTTAATGATGAAGAAATTACTACTGTCTGTTTCCCAAAGGCAAGCTGACACTTGTGACTTCTCTGTGACAGACTGTAAAGTGAAATCATGTAAAGAGATATTTGAGGACAGGAGGCAGGATGGTTTCTTGGCTATGGAAATGGGAAGCAAGTTTGGCACTATGAGTTTTATCCTTGGCTTTACTGCTGATTTACTTGAGTAAGAGCTTTTGACAGCCCGTGTCATCTGTCTGTGCCTCTGTTTGTCCTGAAAATCAAATAAAATTGTTTCCTTTGTAAATAAAGTTGATACTTCTGAATGAAGAGTGATAAAAAGAGCTAGGCATTATGGTTGTCGAGAAAGAGAGAGGCCATCTATGCAAAGGCAGGAATTTTCATACATTTCCATTGTGTGAATATTTCAATTAAAGAATAATCCTCATGGTTCCTTCTGTTCCATTTGTCATCTTAGAGTCCATTTTCTCCAGTGGGTTGAGATCCCATTGGCAATTACAGCAGCTTACATTTGCTGAGATGTTTCATGAGAAATGAAATAGAAATAACTGAAATGGGATGATGCTGATTAACCATCTGAGAATCTGGCTTTATTTACAACATATGTGATTTCTCATATTCCTTTCATTATGCTATAAACTTGTCAGATGCAAGGATTGAAAGACCTCTGTTTTCCTGTTGGGATAACTTTTGTCTATTCCTTGGATTCTAACAGGGCCTTTTTCTGAGGTTATTTTGGACTGTTGGTGAAGAAGGGGGTCTTTGATCATATATTGAATTCTCACATTTGATTTCTGGCACAAGGGATTTCCTAAACCTAGTGTGTGAGCTTAGGAAAAGTTGAAAAGAAAGTACTCCGTTGTAGCTATGTACGTGAAAGTGATTATGCAGCCAGCAATTTGTTTTCCTTATAGTTCCAGTGGAAGTATAATGCATGTACTAAATAATTATTTATAAACATATGAAGGCTTTACTAAACAGTTTTTAAAATACAGTCTTCGGTACTAGTGTATTTATATAACATCTCATACAGATACCCAGAGGGGCTGTTCATAAACCAATCATAAAATATACAGAAAATATCACCAGCTTACCTTCAGCATATAAAACAACATTTGGAAATGAAATTTCAGGCTTTTCGTCCCCCTACTTTTCTCTCTTTCTGTCTTTCCGATAGTAACTCACAGTAATAGGCCCTGCCATCTGCTACTATATATTTTTCATGAGTTTTAACATTTTGTTTTTAGAACCTGAAAGATGAGTAAAATGTCAAGTCACCCAGAAAATAATCATAGGCATGACAACTCAAATGTTATCTCAGCTTGTCTGTACAAAAAGTGGTTCACAGCAGGTCTGTGCCCTCCCTCTTTGCAGATAGAGCAGGCGAGCGGGTACACCGGTGGTATTAGCTGATACATTTTCGAACGCCACCACAAGGCTTTAGCAGAAGATCTCCTGTTGGTTTTAATGAGAGTAGTGCGGGCAAAAAAACAACGGCATCGCTTTCAAAGTTCGTTCTGTAGAAGGTGAACTTAAGATTTCTTTTAGAGTTTCGTGTTGTTTGAGTGTTATTTGGAGTGTCTTACTGTGACTGCTGGCCTAAATAAAATGCAGCCGCCAGGCAGTTGTTGAGGCGAGAAGGTGGTAACTACACTAGCAAAATTAATTCCCAGCAAAGAAGTAAACTCTGTGTTGCATTATCATAGAAATGTCATGGGCTTTTTGCTGCCCTTCTCCCTCCTCCCATTTGAAAGCCTGGGTTTGCGACTCTCCTGTCAGCCCTCTAGCTGCAGCGTGCTGGGGAGGTGCAGCAAAGAACTCCGTCCAGGTCGTGTTTCTCTGGCGTTTCCAGCTGCTCTTCATTTTTCCCAGTCTGTTTTTCCATCATGCTGAGACTAGACTGGAGCTAACAAGCTGAGAAGGTGTTAGAAAGGTATAGGATAAGACCTTCAGCTCAAAAAAAGTGCTCACAACTCTTAACTTAATTTGGAGGGAGAGAACTGTGCAGCCCATTCATGCCACCTTGCTGTCAAGCTGCACTCAGGGTCTCTCTCATTCAACAATATCTACTGTTAACATAAGAAGTGTATAGCCATATCATTTGCCTCCTACATTTTTAACCATGCAAAGATAAAATTATTTCATTGAATAGGTTCCCAGCAGCTCAAGGATAAATCCGCTGCAGATTTGCTACCTTTCATTAGAATAAGAAGTCTCCTCGGTGATCTTTGCACTCTCAGCCTGTGCAAAAGCCCTCGTTACAGTGTTGCAAGATTTTTCTCTTAATATTCCACTTCAGAAGTCTTGAGCTTGTTTTCAATTATCTCCATTCTGTGCTTCATTTTACTCATTCCTTTGGTAAGTCCCTTGTTCGCAGGGCTTTTTTCAGGCTTTCCAGTGAAAGATGATGATCTTTACCTTACTAGTACTGTTCTTTGAAACTGCCTATACTGTTGTTGCTGGAGCTACACTGCTGAAGAAGACAGTGGGAGAGGCAAGTTACTTCCAGATCTGAAAGGACCTTAAGAAATAGGAGGCAGAAAAGTGACGGTTCTTTCACAGATTTAGTTTTATGATTAATATATATTTAATGAATATGCTCAGGCATAATGTTCTGGTCCGCTGGTGACCAGGTGAATAGTGAACAAGGCAAGTACTATTGATGACTCAGAATTGAAACCACTCGTGTTTCGTCAGCCATGCCAGCACAATTCAATTTTGGAACCCCCAGGACAGGGACAAATGACTGTCTCTCCTCACCTATTGCTGCAGATCAGCTCCCTCAAGCACCACTTCCCTGAGCCAGCTGGAGCTACAAGCTTAGTGAGCTTGCTGAGGCCTCAGATGCAGAATAGTAGAGGACTGGAGAGCGGCTGTGTTCCGCTTCGGGCAGTGCTGCAGTCTCTCAATGGGGCCAGATGAAAATGCTCAGCTCTGGAAAGGGAGTGCTGGGAAAGGCAAGCGCAGAGCAGGGACAGATGCACCAGCTGTGGTGTGTGGCCACCTCTTACAGGGAATGGGAGCTTCGCTGGGCCTGCTGCCTTGGGCCTCTCTTGAGGTTGGTACTATTGTCACTCTTTGCCTGGTTTTTGTCACTGTAATGTTGTAGGTACGATAGTATAAGGAAACAGGCTTGACAGAGTTTGCGGGTGGAGATTGTACTTTTATTAGAACCGATATAGATGAGCCCTGGAAAAGACCTGAAGAAGACCTCATATGCTCAGATGTTTCTCTGATAAGGTGGATATTGCCTCCATCTGTAAAATGGGTCATATTTTAAGGAACTGTAACTCGACTATGCTATGCCTATATCTAAAGCTGGACTTTACTTCCATGCTAACATTTTGTCATTGGCATTGTGGTTAAAAAAATAATTGTAGACGAATTACTCATATAATAAAAATGTCCAAAGAAACCATAATTAAAATTATTGGCTCATATTTTTCAGGGCAGCAAATTGTCATTGAATTTCAAGAGTGGGGAGACTATTAGACCTTTAAACCTTTGAAAATCTCCAGTTATTTTAATCTTTTTGCATTTTTAAATACACTCCCCTTTCATAACATGCTTAGAGTTACTAATTTCTGACAATAGTATTGCTTTTAATCACTATATTAAACTCATTGTGCTATAATGTGTATTTACTTTGAAAACTCTCTGATGACCTCTGACGTATAAATATTTTCTTTTCTTTCAAAGGTACTGCATGAGTGCCTGTCTCCAAGTGTGTGTGTGTGCGCTGTAGCCAGCTGTACACTTCTGATGTGCTGTGTACAGTGTCACAGATTTCCAGAGTCCAGTGTGTTCATAAATGACCAACTATCAAGTGCTCAGTTGAAGGCAGGCTATTTGGAGGAATGTGCACTCCAAGTTTCGTTTTAGAGGAGGCTTTTTGCTCTTATGTTTTGTTCTTGCTTTGCAAAGTTTTGCTTTGCATTGGAAAGCTAGGTTTCTTTGTTACACCTGGAAAACTGGAAGAGCGAACGACGGCAGAGTGTAAGAGTTTGGGAGATAACTCCTGAAAGTAATATGTAAATCTTGGGAGTAACAAATCAAGAAGAGCATATTGAAATCAAAGAGTGAAGCTGCATCTGATGAATAATAGCTTTCCCCTTTCTTCCTGCATGCTGGTTTTTTGTTTGTACTAATTTAGTGCAAGTACATGTATGCTGACAGCCAGTATGCTAGCTGTCTGAGAAATGACTCAGAATTTGGGGGAATTTAGGATTAACTTCTCTGATGTGGAATAGGCTTCATCAAGCTCCTTTCTGTCTTTCTGGATTTTTTTTTTCCATTGCCAGTAATTTTGAAACATGACTAAAATGCTGTGTATGTGCTTGACCTGATGTAGAGAAACATAATTCTAATAGTCTCTGTTCACCCCAGCGAATGGAACAGTGGTTGGGGGCACAAGAGATCTGAATTTCGTTCCTGGCTGTGTCCCAGGTTTACTGAGTAATCAGTGGAAGGTCTTTTCTCTGGTGTGTGCCTTTGTTTACCTATCTCATGATTCAGGGACTAAAACAGTATTTAATAGCCAGTCATCTTTATGAGGAAAACAATGGAGTTTGCATGCTGTCTTTAATCTTTAAATGGTAATGAAAATATCTGTTACTTCTTTGTCATGTATAAAGATGTTTTTAAATAGCAAACCCAAATGAAAAGACATATATCTGTAAAAATATTTATATTGTTATATTAAATTTCTGTGCCAGGTGTCGTTTTCTACAGATATGTTTATATGGTGGGCTGTTTTGGTTTTTTTTTTCAGGCCCTGCTTGACACTCAGAATCTTTTGAGAGCTCAGATTACAAATTTTACTTTCAACCTGGGATTTTCAGGGAAATTTTACCACACAGGTAAGAATGAAATACTAAAATCACTTTCATTTTGGTGGTGGTCTTTGTAGTATGAGGAGAGTAGGAATGATAGAGACTAAGCGTCTGAGTAGAGAGAATAGTTTCCTTCATAATAGGATAACTAAAAAATCATATTGTTCTTTCTTCCAGGTTGCTTTGGGACATACATTTGTGTGATTTACTGAATCAAATTTTTCTCCTAAAGTTATCATACCAGATTAACCTTTTGTTTGAGCTGTAGTCTGTCTGGAAATAACAATGTAGGTGGAGTCTGTAAACACCTCTTTGCAGCAACATGTCTCTTTTTTTTTTTTTTTTTTTTTTTTTTTTTTTTTAAAAAAAAAAAGGTGCTCATTCTTTGCATAATAGTCCAATAAGTAGAGCAATGATGTGGAAGTAGGAGAGCCAGGCTGTAGTTTTGAAGAGAAAGACTAAGCCCTTCAGAAAGGTGTCCTGACAGACTATTAAGTTTCCTGAATAAGAGGGGAACATTCCTCCTCCTCCTGCAAGCTGGGACATGCAGAAATGGCAGAGTCACAGGGCCAGGAGGAGACCTTGCAAGAAGCAGTCCAAGCTTGGGATGACAGCTTTCTGCGGGGGTTATACATGTTACATATGTGTCATTGGATAACAGTAAAATCAATCCTGAGGGTGGAATAAACACATCTCTTAACCATTGCTTTAAAATTTCGTTCGATTTGAACTAGCTCAGATGCTTACTACAGAACCTCTCCCAGGAAAGGGAGGGAGGCACATAGAATAGGTGGACTGGATTCTTCTCTGCAGCCGTTTCCTGAGCACACAGAAAATTCAGGTGGTAATTTTAGGTGGGCTGGAACATCTTGGGATGAGGCACCTGTAATTCTGGTAAGCTGCGATGCCTGCATTAGGTGCCTGTGTGGAACAGATTGAATTCCTCCTCCCCTTTTATTAAAATTCAGTTCCTTTCAACCTGTTCTTGAGTGGTAAATTCCACCGATCAAATGAAATTTTCTATTGACTTCACTGAGAGATCTGTTGAGCTACCACAGTTTATCCTTTTGGATAGTTTAATCTCTATTGTAGAGATATAGCAATATATATTACCCGTTAAAATAATTTTATACTTAAACCACTGTAGAAACAGGGAGAAATAAAAGATAAGGTATTAAATAGGATGTGATATAGAAGAAAGAAGGTACTCTCTACTGTCAAACAGAAAGAAAAAGACACGCATGCAAAATAGGACAACATCAGAGCCTGGAAGAGAGAGACAAAAGACAACACAAGATAATGTCATAGTTGAAGGCTGTTAATATGAAAAGAGGGAGGTGAAGTGACATGTTAGCTGAGACTAGGAACCAAAACCAGATTTATTCAAAACCAAAGAAAGATATACAGGGCTTGAATATGCTCGACTGCTGTGCATGTTACATAGCAGAAGGATGAGTGTAACTCTTTTTGTGCTCAGCTGTGCACCTTGGTCAGTATTATTTGTCATATTAAGAAGAGAAGAGGCAGCGAAAGAAGTCTGTTATTTAGACTTGAACAGCTGGAGAGGAAAGCAGCTGGGGCTGCACATTCCCTCCATGGGTCTTTCTTGGGCTCGACAGACTTCAACTAGACTTGGTAAATGTCCAGGTTTCACCCCTGCAGTCCAGGTGTCACCTGCACAGTTCAGAGAGACTAGAGATGCCTTAACTTTTTCGCATTCAGGACATCAGTTGCTCTATCCATTCCCATCCCTTCCTTCCTTTTCTTTTCCCTAGAATGGCCCAGGAAAACGGTCCTGACTGCCAAATTTGTCACCTGCCAGTGTCTCAGCAGGCAGAGGTAGTTCCCAGACCATTTCTTCTGCCTTAGTTGACAGTTCAGATGCTTTGGAGGGAACATGCGCATGGGTTTCCTGGTTTTGGCTGAGTAGGATTTGGCAAAGGTATTGCATGTTTGTAGTACAAACTGACCCAGTTACTGGCTGTAAACTGAATTAGTTGAGCCTGTCTCCATTATAGCCCATCCCTTGCTGTGGCTTTCTTCATTTCTTGATATGGTTTCTTCTCCCTGATCTGGCTGTTGTATGCCCTTTAGGCACTCCCGACACTTTCTTTGATAGCATGTGAACATCACACGGGGCCCCATGGACTCACGTGAAGTCCTAAAATCTAATGATCCTACAAATATTGATACATCTTTACATATGTCTGCCCTCATTTTTCATTCGCTGCTGTAGTTCCCTCAGAGGTGACGAGGAATAAAATCACAACAGTGAAGGTATGTCAGACAAGGTTTGCTGAAGGAAAGAGGAAAAAGCGAAAGGCATATAGCGTTAGTGAGACTATGGCCGTACGGATGCAGAAAGCATCGGAGCTGAACGTTTGGCTAAAAGACTGAAAAAGGAGAACAGATGTTGCAAAATGCTGAGAGAGAAAAGATTTGTCAAGTTGTGTTGATTGCTGGTGGGAGTGGGAACAACCAGAAAAGCAGAAAGCAGGCACACCGTGAAGATGTGTTAAGCTATAGGTTGTCAAAGTTCGGCTCATACAGTCTTTATATGGCAGCCCACTGAGGGATTATTTAAATTTGGCTGCCTTTGACAGGGCTAGCCTGTCATTAGAAGTGCACTGGGACTGGGATAAATGTGTGGGCTTAGGAGTGAGGGGAGGTGTCCTGATCTGCCAGCTAATTAGACCCTGACACTTCCCATCCCTGAGGTGCTGTCAGATACCCAGGCTGAATCTCTGTGAGTAGGTTATACAGAGCCGAGGTACAGGCCCGAGCACTGGGAGCAGGTTGTCATTGCCCTCGGATTATGCGAATGGCCTCTAGAGTGCTTGGGGTCCTGGCCAGCCCCTACTGCCTGCACCCGGGGGAGCAGGGGCAGGGGCCCGTCCCAGTGGGTAGCTTCTCTCACAGGCTGGGAGGATTTACGAGCGTCGAAGCAGTCAGCTGGCTCAGGGTTGGAGGACAGGCCCTGCCACTGGCTTCTTTACTGCTGTAGCTGCAGCACAAGAGGTGTGGGAGAACAACAGGGCCGTACGCTGCTGCCCGAGTGATTCCTCATCAGCGCCGCAGTTAGAAATGGCTGCAGGGCCTGTTCCCAGCACCGCATCCTTAGGAACAGGCAGGAGAGCATCTGAAAAGACAGGCCTGGGGCCTGAGAAATAACTCGGTGAGCTCCAGCTACCCTTTAAGTCTCTTCAAAGATGCAGATTTCTGGGTAATCCTGAATAGGCCATGATGAGAAAGGTAAGAATTAGCGGGGAAGAGAAAATAATTGTATTATGTGTAATATTTTGAAAAGGCTGCTGGAAAAAATACTTCCACATATGATAGGTAACGGAAGGAAAACAAGTTTGACTGGGGAGTGGATTTAGTTTAGATAAGGAATACCAGAAAAGAGTTGTCAACATTTTCATTTATACTCTGTATTAAACTGTCTTGTATACAATTTCTCTGATTCTGGCCCTTAGTTACTGATCTTACTGATATAGCACATGCGTGTGAGGATGGTGTTGCACCACGCATTCGAGATGCCATGAAAATGGGGCTCTCAGTCTTTTACATGGCTATAATTACTTCAGGAAAACGAATACGTACTTGGAAACATTTAAAATCCTCAGAATTCTAAATGATCACATTTTATTATGCTAATTTCTTTCTTTCTTATATTTTCAGACATTTGTAAGAATATAATAGAAGTAGAGACTTTACTTCAGAGGTTTGGTGGGTTTTTTTGTTTGGGGTTTTTTTTTGGTTTTTTTTTTTTTTTTTTTTTTTTTTTTTTTTGCAGGCACTGAGGAGGAAGATGAAGGCGATGACCTGTTGTTGAGGTCTGTGGATGACTTTTGGTGGTTTCCCCATATGTGGAGCCACATGCAGCCTCATCTCTTCCACAATGAGTCGTCACTGGTGGAGCAGATGATCCTCAACAAAAAATTTGCCTTAGTGAGTTATATTTTTGCATTTTGTATTGAATATAGGTATTCAGAAACCATTATTCCTATTTTGTTGGAAAATCAATCCTTGTAGAATTTGTTTTCATGTCAATGAATTGAAAAAAAAAAAAAAAAAAAACCAGAAAGTTTTGATAAAGTGCTTTTTGCAATCACTCTATTTTGTGCTATGACAATTCTTTTTCCCTACAGTTTGGATTTCCTTCACAATTAAAATTTGATTGTTTTGTATTACTTTATGAAAAATTTTGAATGGAAAAATTCTTTCGGAATGAAGAATTAGTATGTTCCCATCTTGGAAAGTCAGTATAGATAAAAATTCTGTTTCAATATTTTCCCTGATAAAATTTCGTCCAAATAAACCAATGTTTAGATTAGAAAAAAATCCAATTTTCTGAAAGAATAAATACTCCATCAAAATGTGTCAAAGTTAGCCACATTTTCAAAGATGCTTTTCTGTGGTGATACCTAATAACATCTTATATATTCCCTTTGGATCAGCTTTATAAAAACTTGTTTTGAAAAGCATTGCCTTTACTAATTATTTATTCACAGCAAAGCTCTGAAAAAAATGTTTCAGTGAGAATAGAAGAAAAAATAAAACCAAATCTTTAGGTCTGAGGATACTAGAGAAACAGCCTTACCTTGTCTCTACAGTTAATTTCATGCAATAAAACCAAACCAAACTGCCATACAAAGTACATATTATTTGTTTGAAGAAATGGTCCAGCGTAAAGACATACAGAAGTGTTATATCGGAATATCTCAGCAAACATAACTTGTTTGCTGAAATACATCTACTCTTCCAACAGCCTCATTTTACTTCTCCCTTTTCAAAATACACTGGTTGCTCTTTCGCTGGCAGGTAATGACTTTGTTCCTTGAAAGAGCAGGGGGATTTGAAATACCAGAACAAAAAAGAGTGCGCTTATGGTCACGTGTCAGTGAGTGTAGGAGGAAGATATAGACCTAGAATATCAAGCAATTAAAATTTGTATTTGAAAACTTTGTGTTTAAGGAAGTAAGGTATATGATTTTCTTTCGACCAGAGATTTTACCAAGTTTACTGTAAACTGTAGTGGTACTGAGTACAGGCCAGCTCAATTTTACCGTTTCCTTTAAAGAAAGCATTTCAGTAGAAGTTAGAACCATGAGAATTTAAAAATCCTGTATCCAAAAATTCCCTTTTTTCTATGATTCTGTGTACTGTTGCAAGCTCCACTGGAAATTAAGTTAGTTCTTCTAGTTCTGGTGTGACCTAAGACATCCTCTGGGATTAGTCTACAGGATGTAACCATTAAAGTATGGTATTAGAATAATTCATATTCAACCCTGTTTTAGGTAACTTCATCAATTTCTATTTTCTTCACTACGTTCAATGCTCTCAATACTTACAGATACCTTCTATTAAATGTTTTTCATGTCTGAAGCTATGTATAGACATATAGACATGAAGCTACTCATTATGTTTCATTTGCTTAAAGCATTTAAATTAATAACAAAGATAAGTATCCTGCTTTTTTGAAAGAGGCTGAAATTGCTGATGCCTTACACATTATCAAACTGAATGTGTATATTGTGTGTGAAATGCTCAACTTGGAAATTACAGTTGCTAAGAAGTAATGGAGGCACTGATACATTGAAGATGATAGGCTCATAATTGGAATAAAAGATTTTAATTACGTATTTATTACTGCATATTGTAGAACTTGAGGGGAAGAACCCTTAAAAATCAGACATTTGTTTATAGCTGAATGAAGGAGATTAAATGGGACATTAGAGAACGCAATTTCTTACATGTTCTCTAAAGATTTTTCTTTCTGATATATATGCATGCTTAAGGGAAGTAGAAAAGATAAAAGGAAGAGTAATTGAAATATCTGTGATGGAATTAAATAGTGTAAAACTGTGTAACTGATGGCATATCCGTTCTTTATCTCCCCATGCAGTAAAACCAATAGGCCAGATCTTACTCATTCCTACTTTGGCAGATTACACATAGTGCACCCCAGCTGTAAACCAGCAGATGACGCGCTCCCGGGGTGCAGCGGGGTTGCCGATGGGGTGTTTGGATCTTACCCAGGAGCGGTACGGCCTTATGAGAATTCCAAAAGCTGCACCAGCCTCAGGGTGGTAAAATCTTATGCCCCGTTATGTGTGCCATAAATTGCTAAAGGGAAATAATAATTTCACCAGTTTTTAAAATACAGAAAAATTAGGGTTCTCAACTGTGATTAAACCATACGTGTCTGTTACACATGCTGTAACACTAGGTTCAAAGTAGCCCTTTTATGAGGAAAAAACAGCTTTCTTCCCTTGCAGGCTTCACATCTTTAAAGTCTTATTTCTCATGTTCTTCCAGAGCAGAAGCAAGTGCTGCTTTTTGTGAGTTTGCTTTGTTTTGAGCTGTTAGTAAAGTTGTCATATTTAAATTATAACAGATACGTCTAATACTGAATCTTGACTAAGCTTTTTAAGGCCAGTATATTAGCTTTCCTGCAGTAGTCCAGTCCTCCCGCAGAAAAGATGAAGAAAGATGATTTTACTAAGGTCACGCACCCATTTTTCATTGAGATAAGACTTACAGAGTTTTTCATATTCCTTAGTAACTAGTTTATTCAAAGGAAGAGACCCAGGTATCAACCAACTCTTACCTTTGCGCACAAAGTAGGATTAGAAAATATGGTGAAAATGACCATACAAATACCAACAAAATAAAAAACTCTTAACCAGAATTCAAAGGTTGTGCAAAGGCAGTTTTCCTATATCATTGCAACACAACAACATCTAATGGACAGTGTAGTCTGCTAATCAGACTATCAAAGAAGTATCTGCTATATACTGTTCCTTTGAAAAGTAGCCTGAAAGAAAGGAGAAAAGGTGTCAAAAATCATTAGAGTATGTTGGAAACCAGAAACTGGAAAGAAAATATATTGAATGTCAAGAGGAGGTAATACCAGCAAGGTCAGTATGTAAACAAGATAAATGACAGGGGTCTGCAAAAATAGAAGATGTACTACAAAAGCGGTTAGTCTACAACGTCTTTCTATTATCCTCAGAATTTTACAAGTGGTTATCTTTTCTCCTTTTTTAAAATGACACTAAAATGCTTAGGCTGGTTTTTGAATATGGTTTTATGTTTCGAGTGAACTAGAGGGGAAATGCTGTGACTCTGTGAAATTCAGCTAACAATCCAAGTAATTGTGTAGGGACATGTAGTGGAAATCACACTTTTGTTATTGTAACTGCCAAATGCTACCTGTTGTGTTGAATACGTGCCAGTAATTTTCTCTCTGAATTCTTAGTTTGTGAGCAAATTCCTTGCAAGAACTTGAAAGGGCGCAGCTTTCTGTTTAATGTAGATTGAAGAAATCAACGTAAAATACATCTATATCACTCTTCCCTACATACTCATAAAAATATTTATTTAAAAGGCTTTCGTATTAAAATCCTGCGTTTCATCTTCACCATGCTGTCTTCCCTCTCCCTTACATATCAGCATATTTTGATATCACCATTATTTGCATTTCAAACCTGTTCTTGATCTCTCACAAACAAAGGATTTGAGAAATGCCAAAACATCAATTTTCTTAAATTTTTGAAAGCAGTCATTGTTCTGTTATGTTTTAGGAACATGGTATTCCAACTGATTTGGGCTACGCAGTGGCTCCACACCATTCTGGAGTCTATCCAGTACATGTTCAACTTTATGATGCCTGGAAAAAGGTCTGGAATATCAGAGTTACCAGCACAGAAGAATACCCACATCTGAAGCCTGCAAGGTATAGACGAGGCTTCATCCACAAAAATATCATGGTGAGTTGTATTTATGATGTTCATATTACAACCACTCTACCATTTTATGAACAATTTATTTTTAGGTGGAAAAGCTGAAAAGTGGAAAATCCTGAAAGTTCACATTGTGAGAAGCACATATTGCTGTGCATAAGTAGCAAGATATATTTGACAGTATCTTGTTAATTAAAATCAGTCTGTTGCTGATGATGTTACTACTGATGAAGGTGGCCTCCAGACACCCCGCTGTTAACAGTTAACAGGCTGTTAACTTTTCTAGTCCTACTGTTAATACTGGTTCAGAGACCTCAAGGAAAAAGTCAACTTTGCATCTTTTAACAGAATATTATGGGTTAGATTTTTAGCAGGTTTTAAATCTGCATAGTACCATTAACTGCAAAAGAGTTTTGCCAGTTTATGCCATCTGAGAATCTGGATCTTGGTGCATAAATATTTTTGTCTTCCATTTGAACAGTGCACAGTTGCCCTCGTTTTGCTTCCTGCCATACAGAAATGTGAACTGTGGCTTAGCCCCACAGCTAGGGTTTGGGCCCCAGCAATCAGTCTGGATGCAGGGCAAACACTCAGAAGGTTGGAGGGGAAGATGACACACACACACCACGCCCCCCTCCAGGCTATGAAACTGCTCTGTTGAGGCAGCCACAAGTAAAATCACACAATTTTTCTGTATTACATAATTCACAACGTTGTTCACTGACAGCAGTATTTGCCAAAAGGGGTTATACAAAACTAACATGGAAGGCGTTATGCTAATACCATCTGGTCACTGGGGCGTAGGCTATTTCTGATTCACATATTGTCATTATTAACTGAGAAGTGTTTCAACGCAACTTTCCAAAATACTTGATGGTGTGTTCTCGACTAACTTTCTTTTGGAGCATGTAGGAGAGCGGTGAATGGGAAAGATCCTAGTCTGTGTACTGTTTTATACCTCTGGCTGCAACAAGCAGTTTTGGACGGTCAAGTGCCTTAGCGCAAGACTGCCACTTAGCTTATAATAGAATTCTGGTGTTGTCGTCGAGTTACCATAGATACCACTTTTCTAAGCAAAAGAATAATATTTAAAAGTTTTGATCTATTTTTGGATGAAGCAAACTAAAATGATCTCCAGACATCCAGGAAAAAACCTGACACCATACAGATTTGAGCTATGGTTTGCTCTCCTCAAAGCAATAGCTGCATGTAAAATAATGGGTTTGTAGATATACTCAGGGGACATGAAGCATTTGAGGAAGACTGATTGACTTTCAGAATCTCCAACAATCTCTTTCATAAATTTTTGTAAAAACATGTCATTTGAAGACACATAATGAGATTTAACACAAGGACACTGGGGCCAAAAATCTATTTCCAAGAACAGTCGTATAAAACCACCTGTTCTGGGAGTCTCAAGCTTTCAGTTCTCCAGGGCAAATGCATTAATATTTTACATTTGCAGGCTTATAGTGATGAATACATTCAGTAATAAAATCGTTGTGTAAGATTTGCCAGAGCATTTCCCATCCAGTACAGCTTCATTCCCTGCCTCTGTGAAGAATTGTTTTCGTATTTCATCAGTGAAATCCAAAGGCTTTTAAAAAGTACATGCAAATTTATAGCAAACACACAAATTCCATACATTTTCTGACAACACAGAGTTTACAATCTGTGGTCACAGTATCCTGTACATTGCAAAAAGAGCTTGAGAAATGAAACGACAAGAAATGAAGAGTATCTATAGAACCACAGTCTGTGTCAAGTAAGGGATTTGTAAGCTTTAAAAGTTTAAGCTATCATGTAATAAATGTTCTAAATTGGACTAAAATGTTTGAGAACAATTGCAGTTTAAGAATTATACATGAACATCAATACTCAGCTGTTGATTTTCCATAAAAAATAATGTAATTGAAATACTCTCCAGCAAATTATTTTCTGAAGTTGATAGAAAATATTCTGAAGTTCTACTGGAAAACTTAACTGCATTTATTAGTTCTTCCTATTCAAAAGACTTGTTCTTTGCACATTTTTAAAAATACATGCTTTTGTTTATGCTACTTGTAGTTGCAACTGGTCTTACAAAACCAGCACAGTTGAATGAGAAGCAAATCTTTCTTATAATGTGAGTATTATTGGCAAAATTCACCATGTGTCAGTGTAGAATTATTATTGGTGGTGACGTCTAAGCCAAAAAAAAAAAAAAAAATTTGACTTTCAAATTCCAGTTTAAATTTACAACAAAGCCATCTTTCAAATAAAAAGTGGAACTGATTAATACAATATAGGCTGATAATAATTTTGATTATGTTTCAAATTATTTTAAAATTTTAGAAATCTTTCATGACCAGACTTCAAATACTTAGTGTTAGGATCAGGTGTTAGGGACAAAATTAGTTTGAGGATGTTGCTGAATTGTAACTTAATGAGATCAGTCTCCAGTTTCAAACAAAATGTGATGAATTTTTGGACGTTATGATTTCACAGATAATAAAAATGTTGTTTCTTTCAGTAAGCACTAGTTCTTGATCTGCCAGTGTATTCAGCTAGATCATTATTGACTTCTGGCAAAGTTGTGATGCCAAATCTACCCAGCAATTATCACAAAGGAACATTATCAGTTATGTGTTGCTTATCTGGCATTTATTATCTCATTAAAAGTATAAGCATTTTTGTTTTGTGAATTTCTCTCAAATCTTTTTTTTTTTTTCTTAATAAATTCAGGTGCTTCCTAGGCAAACTTGTGGCTTATTCACCCACACAATTTTCTATAAAGAGTATCCTGGAGGCCCAAAGGAACTAGACAAAAGTATTCAAGGAGGAGAGTTGTTCTTCACAGTGGTTCTCAATCCAGTAAGTACAGTGTAATTTTGAAATGCTTTTAAAAAATTAGTTAGAAGTTACTGAATGCTTCAAGGCCAGTCAGCTGGGTCTCCCAAATAGTAATGATTAGTCACAGTGAGCTTTTCTGCTTTTTCAGTTAATTAATTTAAGATCTAATATTATGTATGTTCTGTTAGTTGTACAAAGATAATATCTACTTTTTTTTGATGACTGTTTTGTTAGTAGTGCAGTAGTAGCAACCTTTCTTGTTCATCTTTACTTTTGCATGAAATAAGAACCTTGAGATTTAACTCAGGCATTAAGAACTGGTATTACTATGAGACGAGTACTTCAGTCCGTTTTCCTGCTCTGCCAAATTCGTAATCAGAAATGTTGGGAACACTCATTGGTTTGAGAAAGTTGCAAGCAAGGAGTGCTTGCGCTTAAATCTGTTTTGAGAATTTTCAGTTGCTGATTCATAATAGCTTCAAAGAAAAGATCCAAGTAAATGAACCAGGTAGTTAATACATCTACTTAACCTTTCATTTATCTTTAATGGAAGAATAAACAACAAACGAGGCCATGAAACTACAGAATACTGACAGAAGAGAACAGTATGGTACCTCAAAATGGCATGGGATTAGGTCAGTTGCATCAAAACTGACCTTTTAGACAAGCTTTTAGGTGAGTTCTTCATCTGAAGTCCAAATGAAACGTATAAATAAAACGTACCCATTTTGTACAAGTGTAATCACTAGGACTCATTTTTCCAGAACACCAAAGGGAACAAAACATATTTCCACTCAAATCCTTTGGAATAATAGCCTAAATATTTTTGTGCCCTTTTTTAATCTTCCATAATTTAATGGAAGTCCAAAGGAAAAAAGCTTCTGTCAGCTACTTCAGCAATTTATATGCAGGTCTATTTTTCAAGCCTCAAATTCTTTCAGGCTATAGTTTTGTTCTTTGAAAGCAGTTACTGTGTTTTGCTCTACTTTTTCATGTTCACATAGCAGAATTAGGAAATAAAACCTTCCCTTCCTCAGCACACGTGTGGTCTCCCTTCTAGAGAATGGCGGTAGTCCCAGCCCTAACTTTGATGATATGTATCATTTCAGGCACAGCATGTTAACAGAGGTGAGACCTGGAAAATTCCTTGGATTGGGAGCGTATTGGTACCATAGCAATGCTTTGGCAATATATGGATTTTAACTAAGAGTTACTAGCTTAACAAATGAGACTTAGAGGAAGACATAGAGTAACAACATTTTGAGTCAGGACAAACTGTATTCCATATTGAAACACAGCCACACCTTAGCCAAAACCTATTTTACTGTCTTACAACGGTAGGGAAACAGCAAAATTTAATATGGTTGCTCGAGGCATAAGCCTTTCAAATTAAAAGAATAAAGAGAATGGAGGGGAAGACAAGATAAGCAGTGAAACGATCATGGTTATTCATATTAATCGCAGAAGTTTGATCATGCCTGCCTAACGTCCTTGAATATGAGTACAGTAACGTCTTTTTATATATTACAATTAGATCTTCAATGTATGCATTGCAATGTAGGCTGTATGATCACCTCGTTCTGAGAAACAGGATATCCCCAATACAATAGAGGCCAAAAGAATAGAAGTTAAATGCACTATTTTCTAAATGCACCTGTAAATTAACATTAGGTCAAAATTTGCTCAAGACAAATTGTTGCAATCCTTTTAAGGAATGTCTTTGCAAAGATGATGCATCTGGTTCTAAATATCTGCTTATAAAGTTTCTAAAGTTCTAAACATTAGCCTGGCGTGTAATCAATTTAAAGATTAGGGTTTGCATCTTTGTGTTTTTTAAGCATTACGTGTGTTTATACCATAATTTGCAAGTCAGAGTTGGGCAAAGATTAGGCATTAAAATGAAAACTGAGTAGCTTTAGGAATTTGTCTAATTATGAAGTGGCATTTTGGATTTCATAAGCTTTCCTGTGTTTTTTTTTTTTTTTAAATTGCTGGGATTTCTTAACGTGAAACACCCAGCTTTTCAGAAGATGCAAAAATTCCATTATGAGGCATTTTCTAAATGTTTTTTTCACTGATGTAAAACTACGAAGAAGAAACATTACCTAGGAATCATTACAGTGGCAGCTAAATAATATTCTCAATGATGTGTACATAAATGTTTAGTTTCCAAAAATGGAAAATGTGGTTGTAAATTAAATGTAAATCTTAACAAAGGCCTTCATTACATTTCCTGGTTTAATGTGGATAACTGATCTTAAGTGAATATAGTTTCTGAGGTGTAAGTTATTAGGCTGAGGCTTTAGAAGCTGAGTACCCTACACTGAAATAAATGCCCCTAAGAATAAAGCCCAAGATTTCTTTGCGGTTTGGCTGTGTAATGGTAGCTATTCACAAGAGAGACTCTGCTTCCTTATAGTATGCTAGATCAACCACAATCTGCAGAATAAACCACAAAAAAACACAGGACCATATGTGCATCTGTAAGCTTTTGACATGAGAACCAGCATTATTGCCCTGTTCCCAGGGCATTGTACAGTCAGAAGTCCTGCAGGTAAGAAAAGCGTCAGGAAATCCTGCTCTGCAAGTGATCTCTGCTAGTTATATTTTATATGGGAACTAAGAGCTGGTTTGTTGGAGTAGCTAATCTTGTGGTTGGCAAGCTGTATTTATGTGGTATGCATTTATAACCCCACACTGCTGGTTCGATTGCGATCTGATGGTGGCTGTAAAGTGATCTTGACAGCTATGCCTGTTGTGTTCGTAATGCATCTAGAACACTGAAGTGCCACCAAGCTGAAAAAGAGCCTAAGTAGTAATATAACACGCTATCTACTTTTTCAATAATATTTTGTATGTCTGTCTGCTGTTAAAGATCTTGCTGACTTCAGCAGCCCTTAGGGTGAGATCGTACTATATCAGGATCTTGCACAAAATGTTTTACAGAAAGAAGAAGAAAAAAAAAAAAAGAAAAAGAATAAAAAAGAAGCTTTCAGCAACCCTGTATTATTAGCATACTGGCATTATTTTCCCCACATTATCAGTTGAATAATTGACTTAGAGGGAGGTTGTATGACTTGCACTAATTTAGCCAGGGAATTCTGTGACAAAGCCGCAAAGAAAACATGCATTGTAGAAGTCTTTAGTGATAAGTATCTTATCCAGTCAGACAGCTCTCTGTCTTTGTTTTATTATTTCTCATTGTTACCACTTTTCCTAGCACTGTACTGACTTTAAAACATTTTAACAAGTATTTTTCTTGATAAACTTGTTAGACTCTTCAGTGACTTCAGATTAATCTATCTCTGTCTGCAATATTAGTGAAGTTCTTGGATTAATAAAACAAATTTCTGTTAAGTCTCTTACAATGAAATTGTACCAGTCTCCTAAATGTGTCTTGTAAATGATGAAGGAAGTGAGCAATTAGATGTTGAGCTATATATAATGATGAGGGCAGGTATAGTCACTGCCATCAACTGCATCATTTCTTCTCAGGCTTGCTAGTAAATCTCTATCAATACTGACAATACTCTATCAATACTTCTGAACTGCTCTGAAATTAATTAGACCTAAGAACCAAGCCAAAGTAAACATAGCTGAACTGAACATGCCTTTATAAAAACTATTTGAATATTTCTTTCCGTCTGCCACTGTATATTTTTCCTCATCTGCAACTAGGAACATATATACATATCGCTTCTTTATGAAAACGTCTGTACTAGTTATCTGTCTGTGCCATGGCCATTTTTTCTGTAGGTAGTTGATGTGGAACATGTACAGTAAAATAAGCTAAGTAAGAACTGAGACCAGAACAGTTCAAAAAGCACTGATATAATAAAGTTTTCAGAGACCTAAGTTACAAATGAGCTTCTCTTAGCTTGCACGTGTTGCAATAGATTTAGGTACCCAGACTTGATTAACTGAGTAACTAAGGCTATCTATTGCAAAATTATTTGTTTGATATATAACAGTACTGTTCAGTCATTAACAGGAACATAACAAATCTGACTGTCTTGGTGAATAGCTGTACTTGTTACGATAATACATAAACATAAAGGCTATACACCCTTCATCTTTACAGGAAAGGTAAAAATTGTTACTGGAAGAGGATTCTGCTAAGGACAGCACTGCATACTGCAGCATTTTCTCTAATGATGTGCATGTTCTTCCATGAGAGCAGCTATTAGAGATGAGCTATTAGAGCAGCTATTGTCAGATGAACACTTGAAATTCACTCACCTGTCCCACCGGGCTGATGGAGGCTCCAGAGTAAGAGGCAGACATGTTGAACAGCTCTTGTTCTCCTTGAGGCTGCATGACCAGCAACCTAAGTTGATGCAAATAGTGTGTTAGCTTACTCTGTGCTACACTGACAGTAAGAATATGAGTTCACTGTTCTATGAAATAACTTGCTTATAGTTAAGCCAATTTAAAAAGGCATTATTGCAAACAGCATGTTATATCCCAGTAACAAAAGACAAAGGTTCCCATCTGTGAGTTTGTATATTTGGATTCCGTGGAATGTGCACAAATCAATAATCTTAACATGTGGATCTGCACATTTTGCACAGCAAAGTCGGTGGGATTTTTCCCATTTCCTTCCCATTGTCCTTCCTATTAGTGGGATAATACGTAGGTATATCCATGTTCCTTATTCTTTAAGGCCCTGACACACTGTGGAAGGAATAGCGTTGAAAATAATGCAGAGAGTTGTATAATGAAGTTTTAGAAATCCATGGTACAAGTTCATCCAGACCACTCTGCACACTCAGTCTTATGTGCAGAACTGGAAGCAGTTCACTGAAGAGGACTATGAAGGACTGAGACTCCAATTTGAAGAGAAATCAAAATGGTCAAGATTGATTATATTTGAAAAGAGTTGAAAAACAGAAACAACTATGAAATTGCATGAAGACCCTAGATGATGAACTCCTGTTACCTGTCTTAAAACAGAAAACCAGAGGATAGCCAATTAAATGAGGATGAGAATTTTAATGAGAATTCTATCAGGATCTTCCTCCAAGGTAGTGTTTTTGATATCAAGAACTTACCAAGATTTGAAATACAGAATTAAATTTTATTGGATATTCATGCCTGTTGTAGTTGGTAAGACATGGATTCCGTATAAACTTCCATGCTTTATGTAACCCTTGAAAGCAGTGAAGACTTTCATAGAGAGGACTGTTTTTCACACTTCTCCCAGCTGTAGAGTATCCTGTACTTTCCTCATACATATCTCTGATGCTATCTGCTTCTGTAGAGAGCATGCTGCACTAGGTAAACAGGCCAAACGCAGGACAGACCTACTACTTTTATTCATTTTTTTTTTAATATGGAAAAGCTTACTGTTTTTCTAAGTGCAAAGTTTCAATAATAAAAATAAAATTCATCAAGCAGATCAACAATATGAAATGGAGTAGATCTCATCTGCTTTCTACCAGTTCTTTAGATTTTATTCCGAAAGTTTATTCCAATTTGTTAATCTGTTTGGTTTAGTTTTCAAATGATGATGTGGAAGGTATATTTTGATTCTAAAATCCAAGTAATCTAGTAAACCCTATTTTTCTTAATATAAGACTGCAACTTCCATGAGAGACATGGTCTAAAACAATATTGTATGCTTCTCCTTTTCCAGTAGCATCAGCAAAAGTAAAGGTGTCTCAGTTTAACTTTGTAGAAGGCACACATAACCCAGTCCTAAAATGTCCTTTGAACTATGGAAGATACAGAGTGGGAGCTTTGCTCTCCTACAAGATGAATATTTAAGGGAAAACAAAGATTGATGAAAATCATCTGTACCTTTTCTGCCCCCAAGAAAAACAAACAGAACACCATACAGTAATTGCACTACATGCACTTACATGCACTTCCTTACAAAGTACCGTGTGTCTACAGATCTGAAGAAAAATGAAAATGCCCTGTGGAGAGGAATTTGGTGAAAGCCTTCAAATGGTTGACAGCCCAACAATGAAACTAATGTGTAGCCAGCTGTGTGTTCTCCATATGGTTTACAGCAGTACTGATCAAGAGGGAAGACTGTTAATGGTTTAGGCCCTGTGTCTGATTGATCTTAAAATAATTGTGATCTTTGTATGCATTCAGTTCTAAGTATTATTTTCCTCTAATTTTTACCTCTCCCAAGTTACAGTGAGTAGAGCTGTTATTAAGCTAATTGACGTGCAGCAAGGGAGAAATTATCTCCTTTAGCACTGAAAATGAGAGGATTTTATATGAGCATCAGCAGAACCTACTGTATCTTAATGTGACCCTGAACAAGATGAATAGTCAGACTTTGGGACTACAGAGAAAAATACAAAACCAAAGGCATTCAGGCTCAAATCTTCCCTTTCTGTCTGTTCCGCTTTGCACAACTTCATGTTTAATTGTACTGAGTGTGAGAGGCGGGAAAGATGACAAATGTGTTGAGAAGCACACTGATGTGCAGGTACCTCTCTGAGCTCTGATTTGTGGGGTTCATTGTTGGCATCCCATGGTAGCGCCATTGGGAGCACAGCCTGGGCTCTCCAGTGGGCTGGTTCAATTTGGCAGGCTTGGCCCACTTCCTGGGTGAGTGAGAAAAGCAACGGTTTCATCTCTTCCCTACCCTCTCATGTCCATTTTAGGAACTCTTGGGAACTCCAACAATAGTTTGGGGAGTTGCCATGAATTGGGGCAGGGGAGGAAGTCAGTTTTGCCTAGCATTTTGGTTGACTGCAAAATGCATGTATCCTTTGCCTTCCTGTCTGTTCTTCAAAACCCACCCGTAAAAGCCAGAGTCTGGTATTTTGTGAATGGAATAGACAAAATATTAAAAAAACCTAAATGAACAGGCAGCGTGGAAAGACTGCGGAATAGATGGGATTAGCTATCTAATTAGAGATGATTCCTTGTAACAGTGTACAATAAATGCATTGAAATTGTGGGCAATAAGAAAACTTTGTCCTTCTTCAAAATTCTCAAATGGAATACCCTGCGCAAGTAGTTTACAGGTATTAGTGAACAAAGTCTTTGGGACAGTACTGCCAATTGGGAAATAGAGTCACAAGAGTAATGAGACATTTACAGAGAAAGGCAAAAAAAGTTTGTGCAACAGCTGAAAATAAACTCAGGTTTCCTGACTGTCAGGTTAATAACTCAGAACCACACCAAATATGTAATTTTGTTTGATATTATAAATCTTCCCTGGCTCCATTATATTTATAGTGGAGACACTGCTATGTAAATTAAATTCAGCTAGTTGGCTTGCTGTCTTTGCGAGCAGAGAGATCCATGGCAGCTGTGAAACCAGCAGGACAGCCTCAGAACAAAAAAGGGAGTTGCAAGCTGCAATCTCTCTGTGGTGGAATCGAACACAGCTTTTCTGGTAGCATACAGGTCTAAAAGGAGTATCATTCAACTATTAAAAATATATATTCAAGCATAGACTGCAATCTAATTCATTATTCTATCACTTTGTTAGTCTCATGGAGCGAAGCCAGCTGTTACTGAGTCTCTGAATACCTGAAACAAAACTCTTCTGAGTAACATGGAGACAATATCAGAACTGCAAACAGAGTGTGCACAATGCCAAATTAATTGGAATATAGGCGTTCTGAGAGTTAGACATACTCTTGTGGCCTGTAAACATTTGTTCAGTAGCTAAAATATCAGCAGTATACTAAATTGGTAATGCATCTGCTTCTAGTGCCTAGCAGCAATCACCTAATTGGTTGTCAATCATGATTTAACTTCATTTTCAAGTGTTGTGCTTAACTTCATTGAGTTGGGAGGCCTCAATGCTGCCTTTTAATGTTGTTGCACAGATTGGTGGGTGACACAGTGCCCATGATGAAAGTACCTTGACGACTGGTTGAATAGTTTGAATTTATTCAAGTTGGATTGCCTGCAATAGATTTATATACGGTGAAAAAATGAAAGATGTGCTCAGTCCGTAAGAAATGGTTATTACCAATTTTTTCTTATACCAACTCTTCTAGTTCCAGATTTAAAATGCCAAAATAATAATAAATCTGTTTAACAACATCAATGTCACTGCAAGTCTCAGTCCTCCCTCCACTTCCCCAATGCTTGCCAAAGAGGGTACAGCTAACCTCTGAAAAGGGAGTCTTTTCTCTGCTCTTGGGTTACAGTCCGATCCGGACAGCTTAGTGCAGTGGTCTCCAAAGTGGGGTATGCGCACCCCCTGGGGGTGCGCAAGATGATCCATTGGGGTGTGGGAAGAAAATATTGGAACTTCAGTATTAGAAGTCTATAATTGATAAATAAATGTACATATGTTGGGGGTGCACACTCAAAATTTTTGCTGATAGGTGTGTGCATTCAAAAAAGTTTGGAGACCACTGGCTTAGTGAACTACTGTTCTACAGGCTTTTTAGTGTTCTAGAGGCTTTTGTGTTTGATTTGTTTCACTCTGCTGTAGATGTTGCCACTTCCTTTTCTTTCCTGCATTATTACTGTAACTGAAACCAAATCGAAAAGTCCTCCTGATGCGGTACACCATTAAGGAGGTATAAACAGAAAAAGAGTATGAAGAAGAATAATAGTGAGGTGTAAGTGCAACCTATTCGTCTGCAAAATGTTTGTGTAAAATGGAGTTTGAATATGAAGCAAGGTACATTTTGCTTATCAGGATATATGGAAGGGAGTGGGAATATTTGCAGGCTGCCCAGCATACAGGTATCCACTCTGCTGCTATCCATCAGAGCAGCTAGTCTTGCTCACCATGAATCATTTCTGTCCCCAACGTAGAGAAGCTTCATAATTCACCCTTCCAGACATGCACAGGGAGCTTGGTAAGGAAAAAAAAAGGTCTTTCCCACTATCCTTGAATAGTTCTTCTCATCCCTGTCTTTCCAAAAATAAGAGACCCCTTGACTCCAGGGGGAAGAAGCCAGGAACGCAAATAACGCACAAGCCAGCAGCTGTAAGGGGGGCTTCTCAGGCTTGGGAGTGAAAGTGCAATGTCATTCCTTTGGGAAGCAGGCCTGTCTGTTTTTGTCAGGAGAACAACTGTTATCAAGACTGTTGAAGCTTAGTTAGCAGTGTCCTTATTGCATAATTTTAATAGGTGCGGCATCCTAATACTGTTTATTTTGTAGTGATCAATATTTTTAAAAATATCTAGCCTGCTAAAATAACATCCATTGCTAGAAACTGGGTAACTTGTTGCATTTTTGTGTGTGTGTGTGTAAATTTTTTGTCAAGCATCTATTGTTTTCTCTGTTCTTGATACATAAACTAGATCATCTTGCTTCATCTTTTCCTGATACATGTGATTCAATAGCAGCAACTCAATCTCAGTCTCCACTCTAATTTGTTGACCTAGAAGCTATTGCCTCTAATTGGGAAATTTTGTTGTAGTAAGGAAATATGCAGCACAGAATGAGCATTCAAAAAGATAAAAGCTGTTTCTCCTGAGTGCTTGTCCTCATTTCCCGTCATCTCTACAGTACTAGTCAGAATCCCAAGTAAAATCAGGGATTGGGAAGGAGAGAAAAACAGAAATAGCCCTCTGGCCTTTCATTCTGGGGAAGGAGTGCAGAAACTCTGGGAAGCTGACAGGAGCAGGTCATACAGCTGCTGGTGAGGCTCTGTGAGAAGGCAGAGTAAAGCACCTTTGCTACTCTGATCCAAAGATGGGTGGGAGCAAGAAAGGAGCTGCTGCCCAGAGGTCAGATTTGGTCCCAAACCATCATTTTAAAAATTGTCTGCATTCCATTTCAGTCCCCTCGTGAAAGATGTTAAATCCTGTGGAGAGTGTGCATTGAAGTGCAACCAAGATGATAGTTTGTTTATGAGGAACAGCTAGAAAGTGTGATCCTTCTCGCACTGAGATAAAGAAAATGCTGAGATGCCCTGAAAGAAATTATTTCAGAAGAGGGCTGGAAATAATACAATCAAATAAGCTCTTTTTAACTGAAAGGGAGGCTAAAATGCTTGTTAGAGTAAATATGAATCCATTCACAGCTGCTTCTCTTTTGGAGAAGGAATAAAGAAATATATGAAGCTCTATTTATATTTTACATTTCCCAGAGGTGCAAGTTTATTGAACAAATAGTGTTATTTACTAGATCTAGTCTTCTGATATGCCCACAAAGGATTCCTTTTATATCTCCTGATCTGTGGTTTTAAGAGAATAAATCTTTCATAGCATAGCGTGCTAACTATTAGTTGGCACAGAAAGAGTAATCATTCTCAGTAGTTAGAACTTGTTTGAATGAAACAGAATGTGGTATGGTAGAGCAAAACAAAGCATCATAACTCAGTGTGGAAGGAAAAAAGTAATAATGATGTTTTGTCTAGGTGTGAAACTGCACACCTGCAAATGGAAAGGTAATGATACGAGTTTCTGTCCTTTTGCACAGCTTGGTAGGAAAGCAGGGAAGGGGATAGCAACACACCATCCCTTGCAGCTGGGCCAGTGCCAAGGTGAAATCCCTCAAAATGGTACTTGGATATCATTTTCTCCTTGCAGCCAGGGAAACCGGAGGATCAGCTTATACATGGCTCCCAGTGCCGTGGCTGTGTAGCTGTGGTTGACAAACTTGCAGGAATGCCCCCAGAGTAGGAGAGAGCGGCTGGCAGGTTGGCATCATGTACTGTAAGCCACCTCTCATAGGGATCCCTGGTGTGCAAAGCGGTCCAAGATCATTCTCAGAGAAACGTAAATGCGGCCATGGCAGCATTATGCCCCTGTTAGTTACACAGGCTGCTAGCTTAGCCTGTAAAGACCTTTTGCAGCTGAAAGCAAGAGTAAGTAGTTCTCAGGTCGGATCAGGTGAATTAGGCCCTGGATCAGCAATATTTCATTGTTCTGTGAAGCACAGGATTGTAGTTTGCTAATTGTACACAGGTAGTGGTAGTGATTTTACTAGGAATTTGTTTGTACAGTATCAACAGGAGGGGAAAACCTTTTGTTCAGATTTTGCTGGAAGATAGCCTCAGCTGATCTGTAATATTTTTGATGCCCTATAGAAGTAAAGGAGACCTTTTCTACAATGTAAAGTTGTATATTAGATCATGTATTTGGTTACACTAAGAATGGACTTCTTTACAAGATTTAGTCATTTATGTTTTAAACCAGCATCTGATCATCTTTCTTTTTGTTGTAAATAATTAACCATAAAGTATTTGACATAAAAAAATAACTGTAAAATGGGAACTAAGTTCTCTGATATATTTTTCCCCTTCATTGACACAGTTTCATATGCTGGAAATTATTTATGATGATATGTCCGATGAATTTTTTCAGCCTCCAATCTGACATTCTTAAAGTCTTAAATATCTTAAGTGATATTCCCTTCAGGGAAAGAATAATACATATTTTCCCTGAACTAGCAATCTTTTCAAGTTCTCTTGCTTTTTCTTCCTGGGCAGTGCTGCAGTTGTTGGCGGGTAAGGAGTTGCCAGGAGGTGAACTGACACAAATGTCAGAGGTCAACCCACACGTAGGAAAGAAAGCAGCTGTCAAGAAAACAAGTTAACCTTTTTTTATGGAAACCCTCTGATTGTATCTTTGTTGAGAACAACGTAGTCCTATGGCTGGTCTGTTCCTGCTTTGAGAACTGAAATTAAAAAAGGAAACTTGAAAAGGTTTTCATGCAAAATACTTATTATTGGTTGCCTAAAGGGGAAGGTTGTTTTGGTATTTTTTCAATCTGAGTCCTATCTGAAAAGAAAGATTGTATCCTAATGATTTACCAGTGCATATCTTCTAATTTTACTTGAGTCAGGCAAACTGAAGCCCTCAGCTTACTTCATAAGTCAAGAGGTGTCACTAAATGACACTACTAATAAAACACATTTTCTGTGTCCATTCACTGCAACTACTCTGTAGTGTTACAGTTAGGTGCTCAAAAATAGAAATTCAATGGCTTTGAACGTTTTATATCAAAGGAAGCCAGTGTTTTAAATACGCTGAAACAAAAGAATACAGCTGTAGATTCTAATTTTTCATTCTCTTCTTTTTCCTTTTTTAAATTGAAGGCTGGAATTCCTTTACAAAAGATTAACTTCAGTTCCTGAACTAATTTCAGAATTATGGCCATGATAAGCCTTTTTCTTTTTAAAGTGGCTTACATCAAGTTTTACTTTAAATAGAAATTGCCCATTCATGGCATTAGCAGATTTATTTATAAAGAGAGTCATGTTTCTAATTTTTTAATGGAAATTAGTCTGGAGAATTTATCTTGAGGGAGTTCTCCTATTAAAAAAAAAACTTTGGGAAAAAAATCACTGCTAGAGAGGCCAGGGTTTGCAGATTTTAGTGTAAGAACAGACTGTTTCATCAGTGAAAAATTACTTTGAAAATGGATCATTTTGCAAAACAGAGGTTTCAGTCTTCAGCCCTTCCTCAGTCCCTGAGAGACCATCCTTGCAGTCTGTGTATTCCTGCTCCGCTCATCAGCACAGTTTACACACATCTAAACATGCCCTTCCTGTCAGAAACCTTCACGGCAAGCCTTGCTTCCATTGGGAGTGTGAGTGCACATTTGGACCAAGGGATGTAGTGGGGAGAATTTATCTGAGTAGCAATTTCACAGTAAGGTGTTGGAAAGAGCAAAATACAAGCAGCCTTACAACTGATGGGATATTGAGCTGGTTTTGTTTTTTTTTTTTATTTGGGAGTATTTTATACCCAATTATTTGAAAGTACTCAATCAGGTTTCAGATTATTTTGTTGGTTTCTGCCTATGATTCGACTATCTGCCCAGTGCTTGCAGAATAGCTTTGTGGAAGAGATGAGGTACTTATCCTATAAAACTTACAGTTGGAGCAACAAGATTTGAATCACAGCAGTAGAGGTCAGCTATCCTTTTGGTCTCTGACTTCTTTACTCTTCCATGAAAACAAAATTCACATTTTTAATATTGCATTTGTATTCCACTTGAAGTAAAACTGTGGGTGTTGGTTTTGCTGTGTTGTCTATTAAGTAAATTTACATAAAGATTATGTAAATATTGTACAACCACAGGGTAGGATTGCATATCCTAGTTCACACAGAGCTCATAGTACCTATTCCACAATTTTCTTCACTGATTGCGTTGAGTTGACTTGAGAAGGACGATGTAATGCAACGAAAAGCAAGGATAGGAAGGTCTACGCAACTGTGATCAAAGTCTTGCAGCTCTAAATAAGAGCAAAATGCAAATTAAATTTATATTATCTGTGGTTACACTGCCATCTAGTGATACAAAGAGTCAATGTCTGCTTTCTTTATTTTGTTTTCTAAAGATTAGCATCTTCATGACACATTTGTCTAATTATGGAAACGACCGCCTGGGGTTATACACCTTTGTGAATCTGGCCAACTTTGTTCATACCTGGACAAACCTGAAACTGCAAACTCTTCCTCCGGTTCAGCTGGCTCACAAGTATTTTGAACTATTCCCTGAGCAAAAGGACCCTCTCTGGCAGGTAGGCAGGCTTGCCGATGAAGAGATCAGACAAAAATCGTCTTGATGGTGGTTTTTGTGAAGTTCTTTGCCTCAGTTTCTTGTAGAGAAAAGCAGTAATATTTTTAGATTTACTAGTTGGTTCCATAAAACAGTTTACTGAAGCGTCGGTGTACGTGATTGTTTTCCCTGTTGCTTAAATCTCACAGAATCATAGAATCATTTAGGTTGGAAAAGACCTCTAAGATCATCAAGTCCAACTGTTAACCTAGCACTGCCAAGTCCACCACTAAACCACATCCCTAAGCACCACATCTACACGTCTTTTAAATACCTCCAGGGATGGCGACTCCGCCACTTCCCTGGGCAGTCTGTTCCAATGCTTGACAACCCTTTCGGTGAAGAAATTTTTCCTAATATCCAATCTAAACCTCCCCTGGCGCAACTTGAGGCCATTTCCTCTTGTCCTATTGCTTGTTACTTGGGAGAAGAGACCAACACCTGCTTCACTACAACCTCCTTTCAGGTAGTTGTAGAGAGCGAGAAGGTCTCCCCTCAGCCTCCTCTTCTCCACGCTAAACAGCCCAAGTTCTCTCAGCTGCTGCTCATAAGACTTGTGCTCTAGACCCTTCACCAGCTTCATTGCCCTTCTTTGGACATGCTCCAGCACCTCAATGTCTTTCTTGTAGTGAGGGGCCCAAAACTGAACACAGCATTTGAGGTGCGGCCTCACCAGTGCTGAGTAGAGGGGGACAATCACTTCCTTAGTCCTGCTGGCCACACTATTTCTGATACAAGCCAGGATGCCATTGACCTTCTTGGCCACCTGGGCACACTGCCGGCTCATGTTCAGCCGGCTGTCGACCAGCACCCCCAGGTCCTTTTCTGCCAGGCAGCTTTCCAGCCACTCTTCCCCAAGCCTGTAGTGTTGCATGGGGTTGTTGTGACTTAAGTGCAAGACCCAACACTTAGCCTTGTTGAATTTCATACAGTTGGCCTCGGCCCATCAATCCAGCCTGTCCGGATCCCTCTGTAGAGCCTTCCTACCCTCAAGCAGATCAACACTTGCGCCCAACTTGGTGTTGTCTGCAAACTTACTGAGGGTGCATTCGATCCCCTCGTCCAGATCATTGATAAAGATACTAAACAGAACTGGCCGCAGTTCTGAGCCCTGGGGAACACCGCTTGTGACTGGCCACCAACTGGATTTAACTCCATTCACCACAACTCTTTGGGCCCGGCCATGCAGTCAGTTTTTTACCCAGCGAAGAGTACGCCTGTCCAAGCCATGAGCAGCCAGCTTCTCCAGGAGAATGCTGTGGGAAACGATGTCAAAGGCTCCATAGAAAGGTTGTGAAATTAATACGTATTAAGATGTGTAATTAAAATTATCTTTAATTCATTTTATTTGTGATTTTACTTGCTTTTACAAATGTGGGAAGTGCAGGAAAGGCATATTGTGTTATCTCTCTTCTCCTTTTGGCACTAATAGGAATGAAGCATTTGGCAGAGACATGTATATGCATATTTTAGCAACTGGCCATTAAAGAAATGAACTTTTCTCCAAGTGTGTGAGGAGAAAAGTGCATCCAAAAAAGAGAAAAGAGCAGTAAGACCATGGCTACCTTAAAGCTAAAACTGACTAGCCAAGTAGAAATATATTAGATAGATGAGAAAGTTATTCACAAAAGGCTGAGAATTGCCCAAGCAACAAGTTTACCAGCACTTAATGCATTGATGTTATCAACTCTGCTGCCAGATTATCCTGCTCTCGTAAGTGGGCAAATTGAAAATATCAGGAATGTGAAGACCTGCTAAGGCTGAAGCCTGCACTGACCTTGCAGTTGACACATCTTCCAGCGCTGAGAGCCCAATCCCTAAAGAGAAACTACTGCACCAAACAGTGAACGCTGTCAGGTTCTTTCTGCACATGCTCGGCAATGGTTCAACCAATTCGGTGGAATGTCTGAGTAGTGTAGATACATGTGTCCCTACAGTGATAATATGTATCCCAAATATCATCCTTTTGAGGTGACTTGGTGGAAATATTCTAAGGAGCAAGCTTTACTAAATCAAACATAAAAATGTATTTAAGCTTGCTTACTCAAATGTTTTCTAGCATTGGATATTGAATTGCCAACTTAGAATCTGAGTATGAGATTCCAACTTTGGACTTAAATACACATCTTGAAATTCATGCTGTTATTGAATAAAACATTGAACTTGGGAAAAAATGTCAAGAATTTTGCATAATGTTAAGAGAGAATGAATTTAAAAAATGGAAATTAGCCTGTAGCCAAATGACTTGAAAAATTAGAATTACTTAGAAAAGAAATTTGTAAGTAACAGTGGCTAACATATACTGAATGTGGTGTCTTTTGTCTGAAATGCATGTGAATCTGAATACAGTTACATTTTTTAAGCCTAGAAAATTGGTAATTCCCTTTGTCTCAGTGCAGTACTGCCAAACAACAATGTCAAAAACTGTTTGCAAGTAAGCCTTTCTAAAACAAATTTAAACTGCTTCGGTTGTAAAGCAGCACATAAAAATATTATGTACTGATTTGAACTGGAGGATCAGAATATGTATTTGTGAATGGAAATCCTTAAATTATAATTAATTTACTATTTTAGTTTAAAAACTACAACATGTATAGGGTAGTAGTTGTTACAGTAGTGTAAAAGTGATTAGATAAGTCATTAGTAATTTTAAGTCTTCCTAATTTGTATATAATTGATCAATTGATTTTGAATGATTCCCACACCTTTAGTATGTGGGATCAAATTTGTCTGCGGCATAATTCTGCTGAACACACTGACATTTCGCAGGAGAAATGAGCTTGTCCCAGGGTCTGTTGGGTAGCTGGGACAACTATATATATGTAGGAATAAGTTTGAATGAAAACCACATTTCTTCACCATACTTGTCTCAGTAAAAATTCCCAGTTTCTGGCCTGGTTACATTGCAAATACCTTTCTGAATCACTGAAATAGTTCTTTAATACATAACATGGTTTTCTGTCATAAGGGAAAATAATATTTTCTGGTAAGAATATTTGTACATTGATGAAAAATGGGTAATTTATATAAACATAATTTGAGAACCTTATCAGGTGTGATTACCAATGAAATTCTTAGTTGTTCTCCTCTGTTTTAGAATCCCTGTGATGACAAACGGCACAGAGATATCTGGTCTAAAGAAAAAACCTGTGATCGATTACCAAAATTCTTGGTTGTAGGACCCCAGAAAACTGGTGAGATTTTATTGTATTTCAACAAGATAGGCTATGTGTAAGTTCAAATAATTATACCGGTTAATCACTTTTTACTCAGACTGCTGTGTAGAGATCTTGATCATCTAATAGCATTTTTTTGTTTTCAGATATCATCCAAATATAGTTTAATAATGTAAGTTACAACAACGGACAGTACACATTGAAAATGGAGGGTTCAGGTGTATGTGTGGCTTTGTGTCAAAATGCATAACACTTTGATAAAGAGATCAACAAGATCTTGTCAAAGTGGAAGGAGGAAAGGACAGCCATTTTTCAAATGGTGTAGATTCTTAACTGCAAGTTCTTGTCTGTCCTGCAAGTGCCTAGCTTATAGAAACTTTTTATTTCATGGTGTTTATTTCAAATCAAGAAGTTCCTAATGGGCAGTTTGAATTGTAAGGTTGCAGTGGTTTATAAATTAACTTAATGGTTAATTTTCTTCTCTGTAATCAGAAAATTGCTTCCTTTCATCTTCACCAATCCCCAATAGCTACTGAGTGCAAGATTTTTAAATTATTTTTGTGACAGCCTCATAAAAACCAATAATTATTTTTAAAACACAGTGTGAAAACCAGATTTCAGCATTGGCCCTCCAGTTTCTGTGTGAACTATTTTACACTTCTTTAAATGTCTTCAATTTAAAAACACAGAAAGCACAAATTCTTAGGTGACATAAATCAGCATCCCTCACTGAAATGAAATGGAATAAAGCTGGTTTAGTCCACCTGTGGGTATGACCCCCCCAAAAAATATGTGTGTGTGTATTTTTTTTGTAATCTTGGACTTTTATCTTATTTGCAGGTACCACAGCCTTGTATTTGTTCCTGATCATGCACCCTTCCATCATTAGTAACTCCCCCAGCCCAAAAACCTTTGAGGAGGTACAGTTCTTTAATAGAAATAACTACCACAGGGGGATTGATTGGTAAGATGGGTTATTAGTATAAATATAAAAGTTTATATATTGTGAACAATACAAAAATGACATTACTGTTGGTAATGGTAACTGTTTATATATAGAGGGAGATAAAAAAATAACCTTCAGTGTCCTTCTAAAATGATAAATACATGCAAGTGAATAACAATCATACTACAGAATATCATAAATGCAGTAACTTTTGTGAGGCTTTCTCGTAAATATCATATATCAATATATGCAAAACAGTAACAAAATATGTATTTCTCATTACACATGCCTTTGAAGTTGGGACAGTAATGGTTGTTAGTTGGATATATGGAGGCAAAAATTATGTTCCTGTTGGAAATCTTATTTCTTAAGAGAAAAAAAAGGTAATACCAGGAAGAGGCATTTTTTCCTTTAAATAGGATTTAGAAATAGCAATCAGGTAAAAGGGGGACAGGGAAAGCCTCTCAAAATGTTTTTCAAAGATCAGGTAATTAGGAGAATGTTAGTGTCTCTGTAGGGTTAGTAAGTGGTGCTAAAAAAGAGTATGTATCACTGCTGCCATGTTCACTACAGCTACCAGGGAATCACTGAACATAGCTACACCCAAAAAGTCATTCTTGATTTCTCTTGCTTTCAGAAAGTACTGCAGTATAAAGCACTACAAGATGACAAGCGGTAACGTGCTGTAGTGGCTGGGGAGCACCAGTAAAAGATTATTGATACTTTGTGTGGTTTCTTCCCCCCCCGCCCCCAGTTTAAGGGAAAATAGTTTTCTTGCCTCTGACTTTGTATTCATCCATGAAATTAACAGGGTGAACACTGTGCAGTACAGATACATTAGATCCAATTTTTTTTTAAGTCACTTAGTTTTTACAGAGTTATAATTGTTGCAGCAGATTCTTATTACAAAGCATGGTGAGTCAACCAGTTATTATCAATAGAGAGATGCCAGCTGAATGACTGGAAATTAGAAAACGGACTCCTTGCTGGGGAGGCTTTTGAAGTCAGAGATGACATGCAAGCGAGATATAGCGGGTTCACACTGATGGAGACAGCCTAAGTACAGTGAGCCAGTTCTTCCACAAAATCAGTGTTTTCATGTTGCTAGAAGACCACTTTGCTGCTTCTTTCGTTCCTCCTGCCATATCCACTTCCCTAACCTGCAGATACAATTTGTCTGCTAGACAAGTGCCAAATTACCTTCATCTTAACACAGCACTGGTGCATAAGGCTCCCAGTGGTCAACCTGTATAGACCAGGCACATCCTTTTGACAGGTTCTCACTCTACAGCACTCACTTGGCTACTTGTACGTCTGCGCTACGTGCCCCGCTCACCCCTGCCAGGTTCTCATGGTTGGATACTCACAACTACCAGTTGGTGTAGTTCCTTAACTCTTAGATTTGCATTCTGTCTGCCAGACAAACCTCTTAGACCTTCAGTCTGATAGTGTATTTTAATGCTGGCATGTAATGAGCTTACTAAATATAAGTAGATACAAGGTCTCTCCTCATTAGTCCATTAATTGGCTAGGAATCTTTCAACGCAAGAGTATTCACAAATAACAATCAGTTCAATTCCTTTTATGGTTATGGAGATACAGCTTTTTCCCAGAGCTGACTCTGACTTAGTCATTAGCTTACATTTCAGCCAAGGCTAACTACAGAAGCAGGAAAGCATTCTTTCAGCCCTCAGCAACCTCAATACTGCCATCTTGAAAGAGGTATAGATGTATATTGTAGTCTCCCAGTAGAGATAACAGAACAGTAAGGTGAGAACTGGTCTTTCTGTTCTTGAAATGAAGAAGTCTAAAGAGACCGGTCATGCATTTCCTTATGCAAGCATTGTTACAGATTTCTTAGATAAGTTTCTCTAAAACTTTCTCAGCTTTGCCCTTGTTGAGTTTAATACTTGTCTCATGAATGAGGTACTAAGCAAGAGTTCTGCAGTCTGTGTTCAGCAGAAATGCTGAGCCTAAACTTTATAACCTCTTGATATCCCACCTGGTCCAATTTCTTTACCATTTTTCACTGACACCACATCAACTTCCACTTTTTTAAAATTTGCCATGTTATCTAAAGAATCAATTAACTTTTTCCCCAAATATGGTGTAGTGCGATACTTAATGTTAAGTGTTTCCTTATAAGGTTGGAGTCCTCATTGCCTTGTATTTACTCAGTCTACTACCAGGACTTCAGTACAACAGCATAATGACACCATACACGATCTAGAGCAGATTTGCCTTTAGTGCCTCTTGCATCTTTCAAAGTTGGCCTTTTTCTTTGCTATTGATGTTCTGGTAAAACATTCCGAGGTCACACAGTCAGGTTGGGTCACTAGTTTCTAATAATTTTATTTGTGAGCAGAAATTGGTATAGCTTCATAATTTTCATCAAATCAGCCCTAATATTTTGGGGAACTAGTTCAATGAAATAGTATCATATTCTCAGATATTTGCATTAGCATTAGGCAGATAGAAACACTTACTAAACTAGCAGGGCAGTGACAGCATTTCATTCTGTTCTGTTTGGTTGCCCTCATATTTCAGCTTTATTACATACAATCTGCATGTGAGACTAGCAATAGCTATGCAACGTTTTAGCAGAATTTTTAAGTGCAACTTTGAGCATATTACGCAGGCACCTGCCCATCCGTCACCCCCTCACATAACATCATCTAAGTCTCTCTGATACAAGGTAATCTACCAGCTGCTACTCTTAAGACCTTGAATGAATCCACAGCTATTATTCCATGTCTAGTGCATAGAAAATTGTCATCTGAAGGCCAGCCCGCTTCACTTGCGTAATTCTGATGACAGGTATCCATTCATGTGCCAAAGAAGGACAAAACAATAACTTTGCAATGTTTGCTTATGTATACATAAAAGTCACTCATAAGAATTAACTTCTCAGAATGAGGTGTCGCAGAGTTCAGTTTCTTTAAACCACCACAGATTCCTTCCTTTTCTCCAAGTACCTTGTAATCAGTGCCTGTGTGCTAATCATCATCTTGTGAGGTCTGTGTCCTAAAGAAAACTGCATGTGCATCAGTTCCATCCTACTGAGTCTTCTGGCCTTGGCTGCAATGGTCACAATTTCAAAGCCAACAAGAGCCTGTCATTTGTATTAGAAGTAGCTCACTTCTATGAATAGAACAAAGTCTAAGCACTGGAAGAAATTTCAGTCCTTAAGCATGATCTTCAGAAGAGCTTGTTTTAAGTGACATTTATTTTATCAATACAAAGTTTAACTGAAAAATCAAGACGACCAACATTTCCCATTTATTCTTTTCCCCAACAATAATGAAAAGTGGTCTGAGGGCCATGGATAAAGAAGTCTGTATGTGACATAGGAGATTGCTGGAAATTAACTGCAACTTCATAACAGATGAGGAAAGCTCACAAAGAAAACTAAAAGGAATACAACCCATGTTTCCACAAAAATGTGACTCATAGAACAGTAAGTGAAAGATGCTGTCACTGCTTAGAAACCTTTTGCCTGATGGAGCTGCGGGGGGGCGGGGTTCAGTGCATCTGCCCCACATAAGCGAGCTCTTTTCTCTCTTGAGTAAAAGCAATTCTGATACTGAATATCTTTTTCTTACGGTATTGCACTGTAACTGATGTCAGCAAAAGGCCAAATTTGGAAAACTCATTTTCTACTTTTGACTTTGATAGGAGTTTGTTCTGACTGGAAATGAGAATTCACTAATTTTAAGAAGATACATGAATATTGTAACATTTTCATCCAGTTACCAAAAAATAGCTGCAATGTCTAGTTATACGTAGTGAGAAGAAGAAAGCCAGTACCAAGTAAAATATGATAGAAAATATAATCAAAACTTCTGTTTGCTTTTATTTGGCAGTTAGGCTATTATTTTCATCAATTATTCTAGAATAAAATATACTTCACAGATTTGTCAACCTTTGTGTGACTTTTAAGTAATTCTGAGAATGATGTTGCTTTCCTAGGTACATGGATTTCTTCCCCACTCCTTCTAATGTCACCACTGACTTCCTCTTTGAGAAAAGTGCCAACTATTTCCATTCTGAGGAAGCTCCTAAGCGAGCTGCTTCTCTCATCCCCAAGGCCAAGATCATCACCATCCTCATTGACCCATCTGATCGGGCGTATTCCTGGTATAAGGTATGCACTTTGAAGAACAAGGGCAGGCACAAATCAAGGTTTCTACCTTGAATCCTCTCTGTATATCCTTTCAGTGTATAT
>WAAD01021074.1:76747-88024 GCA_013389945.1 Fregata magnificens | reverse complement strand
AGCATAAAACAATTACATAAGGCAGACCTAAAATCAGCTCAGCTTAAAAGTACAGCCTTATCTAAAAAAAAAGAGAGCCTTCCTTCACCAAAAGAGCTCTCACCCAGACTAGCTCAGGCTAGCTACAATTTTTAATGCTGTATACATTTGGGGGTCTCTACACGTGCGACTGAATTGAAGTTTTAATGTTCACTATGAAGTCAGCAGGCATACAGAAAGTGGTAGAAGTAGCAACAGGAATAGACAAGGTTCCCCTTTTCATTAGAAAAGTGGTAACAGCACACTTGTCTGACATGGTAAGAATTTGCAAATCTGAGTACTTTGCAGATTTGGGGTTCAGATATTTAGAATTTTGATTGACTTAATTTATTATCTCATAAGTCATACAGTCATCCTCTTTTGTCTGGCCACCAAGAGAGATCTCTAGAAGTTCAGGAAGTTCATGTCTCTTAAGTTGATTTCCCACCTACAACTCATTGCTTCAATGCAGTCGTACAGAAGAAAAGAGGACCTAGCATGACGAGCTCCCTCATGAGCCAAAAGATATGCTTATGTGCCAGCCCTATAAGAAATCAAGCTGATTTTGCAACAGCCATCATTAAATGGCCAGTCTGAAGCTGAAGGACTCGGGCTGTTTCTAAGCTGTTCTCTTCTCCAAACTGTCCCTCTTGCTCCTCTCCTACCATGGTGACTTTTAGACGTGAAGTAACTCATGTATACTGGGAGAGCAGGGACTTAAACAGTCTCTTCAGCTGTCAGCGATATTACAGTAAAATGATCAATATGCTGTAAAGTGGCTCAAAATACTTCATCTGTAGTATTTTCATTATATATGAAGCTATCTACGTTGTAAAAATTACACTATTTAATTTTTCCACCTTGCTAATACATGAAATGCCTTAGATTTTGAGGAATTTAATGAAACTACATCTTCCTGAGACCAGGATATGAATAAATCAGTACAAGTAAGGAAAAATTTCGCCTACGTTCCTCACAACCTCCCTGAAGGTTGAGAGGGAGCATTTTTTGTTACCTGTTCCCTGGGAATGTCAGGAATTTGAATGAATTCCCAGGGGTAAAACTTTTTCTTACATTCCTCTTTTGGGGTGGCAAAAGAGGGAATGGCACAGATATTTATCTCTACGTGTTTTTTAAATAGTGAAGAAAAAACCCTCACTCCTTTTCTTTCAGATGGAAATATCCCCCATTTGGGATGTTTTTTGACCTCGGCTATGAAGCACTTAAGGCCTGTTTTCAAAGCTTATGTCTTAGGAAAGCAGTGAGTTCATTTTTGGACTCAGGCAGTCATCATGCATCTGATTGCAAAGACTTCTGGAATGAGCTACTGCTTTCTGAACAGCCTGATACTTCCACTAATCCACACCTCTAAATCTACATGCTATATATGGGTAATTCCGAAGACCCATCTTTCAAAAGAAAGACATTTTCTCCCTTTTGATTATGCTCTGAAACCTCATAGTCTTGCAAACCTCTAAGTTTCATCCAGTCCTGGACGCAACTCATATGATTTTAGCCTCTCTGCTTGCATGGAAATGTAAAAACAAGCTTCAGCACTGCTTGCAGAAGGAGATTGTTGAACCATCTGCAAACCTATTTCCTCCCTGCTTTTCATCACTAAAGCATGATGGAAAAAGTAGAGGTGTTTCCATGATAGGAAATGAATGCTTGACTAATCCATTTGGGACCTTGCTTCTCTTCCAACAGTCACAAAGACCCAAACTTGCTGCACCATCAGTGGGTCATTAGGGCGTGATACCACTTTTAATAAAATTCTCAGGTAGTGTCTGTTTCCCTGAAGATTCATCTCCAGGTAAAATGGTGGCCCTGTCTGAAGTAGCCTACTGTGAGTGTGTATATGGTCAGGCACTTGAAAAGAAGAAAAAGAAATTACCTACCAGTAGCTGGCTTTCTTAGAGATGTGTTGCAGATTCTGTATCTATCTACATCCCTGCCTTAAGGTCCTCGTAACATCTGCCTTTATTCATATTCTCAAAGAAGCTTTGTTCATACAATTATGTATTGTTGTATGGGTTTAGAAGTAAGGCATTTCACCTAACATCTACCTACTGGTTTCTGTCTTTCTAGTCATTTCCAGTGACAAGCTTTTCATCATTGCTGTAATGTATATATGTATATGTTTGTGTCTATGAGAATTATCGGTTATTTCTCTAGATATTAATACCTTTTTTTCTTGGCTGGACAAATGTCACTCAATTTCTTGCCAATATTTCTTATCTTTCTAGATCCTTCACTGCTATTTCTGTGTTGTCACAACAGCTTCCAATTTAATATCATTTCAGATTTAATTAACATGCCATTTACCCTGCTCCCAGGTCATTAATGGTGATGACAATTAAAACTGGACCAATTATCATTCTCTGGGGCAGTACTCTCCATATAATGAAGGAGTTTGACAGAGGTGGAAGTTTCAGTTTGAAGCTTGAAATAATTAATTTTAAATTAAACTTCAATTTATTTTATTTGTTGTAGTTGCTGATTATTGATGGACAGCAGCTGAGAACTGACCCATCTACCGTAATGGATGAAGTACAGAAATTTCTGGGAGTCTCTCCTCATTATAATTACTCTGAAGCCCTAACGTGAGTTAATTTAATCATCATTTTCACATGTTCCTACATTCCTAAAATACCAGTTAGTCTGTAAGTAAGCTTGCTGCAAAATAAAGCCTCTCATACTTTTCCTTTGAGCTGTCAGTAGGATGTATTCTTCAATGTCTGCAAAGAACACAATTCAAGGTTAGATTTTCTGTGATTCATCCACTGAGCCACTCAATCTGGAGCTTGACTGTTACAGAAGTAGACCTCTGACAAACGGACGAAGGAAGTATTGCTTTGTGAGAATTGCAGATGAATTTTGGATGAATCGAAAGGAATTTTATTTCTGTAGGTGGAACATGGAATGCTGACATGCATAAACAGAAAGGAAAGAGAATTAGTTTCCCTTTATTTTTGCCATTAGCTGCAAGACAGATTCAATGGTATCAGTCAGGAATGTAACATCCACTCTGTACATCATAAATATGCATGTACACAAATCCCTTTGATTCTGATGTTTAGATTTGGTTGCCCTTAAAATAAGACTGATAACCTTAGGTTTACTCTTTTGAGTCTTCAGTCTAAACTTGGGAGATGCATCCTCCTTGCAGTATCTCACAGCCTTTACACTGCAAAATACTTGTTTCAGGTTCGATTCACATAAAGGTTTCTGGTGTCAGCTCCTGGAAGAAGGAAAAACAAAGTGTCTTGGAAAGAGCAAAGGTAGAAAATACCCTCCTATGGATTCTGAGGTAAACCATTATGCTCATTGGCACTATACAGGGGTTCAGTTGCCACATATGGGACACCACACAGGCAAAATCATAAGAAGGGAGAGAAGACAAAATTAAGTGCACATTAATTATTTGACTACCTTTCCCTACAAATGAAACATTTAAGATAGCTGTGGAGTGCATAGACTTTTTCAGTTCTTTATTTCAAATGTGAAGAATATAAGTCATTAAAAAAACCAACTTTTAAAACTTGGCACCCGTTAGAAAAATAAACTTGGCACCCCTGAAATTCACTTGGAAACCTGTCCCCTTTACCTAAGTGACTTAAGTAGCGGAGGCTCCACAGTGCATGTTTTTTTCTCAGTCATGATCAGGTATGTGTATTTGTGTCTGGTCCCTTGTCTTTGAGAGTAGTTAGACCATGACGAGTAATGCAGACTCTCATATAATCCAGTTTTAAGAGAGGTTAGGTTCTGTTCCTATGATTTTTATAAATACCTTCCCCGGACAAATGCTCAAATGAAGAAACTTCCATCAGATCAAATGCTGCAGCCTGTACCCAAGGGCAGTTTAGTCTTGTATGCTAGCTGTAAGTTTTACGTTTATTCTGTCCTGTATTCCCATTTCATTTAGCCTGACTAAAATGCAAATAAAAACTTACAGTTTGAACAGCAGTAAGTATTAATATGGCAAGTAAGTCGCGATTTTTTTCTCATGGTACTTAAATTATAAGTAACTTTACATCAATAGAATCATACTGATATAAAATCATTGGGTGAGAAGGCTTTTGGCCAGAGATAAGGCAAGACTGTGTTTGCTTATTGTTGTATTTTTCAACTCTAAATACTTCTGAAAATGGGGTTACTAATTGATACATGCCTACATACAAAAATATTTTAGAAGCTTTGGTTTCAATCGCACTTCAGTAAATTCAAAGTAACTACATCAGCTACAGTGCGATTCTTAATTTACATGACTCTCTGGGAGTAGAATCAGATCCTTTGCTTTGACTTCAGTGTTCATGTTGGACAACCTTTGTTTCTCTTGAAATTGTCTTTCACAGTTCAGCTCCTAACTGAAGAGCTTAAACTTGCATGCAGTAGATAGCATAAAACAATATAAATTGCGTAAGAGAAAGTAAAGTTTTGACACAGGTAAAACAAACTTTGAAATGTAGAATTCACAGCAACTGCAGTACAGCATTTTATTAAATAAAAATACCTCCTTTTGTATCCATCAGTGCAGGGCTTTTCTGTCAAGCTACTACAGAGATCACAATGTGGAACTGTCAAAACTCCTACACAAATTGGGACAACCCCTGCCATCGTGGCTGAGACAGGAGCTACAGAAAGTAAGATAGCATTGAAAAAAGGCTTTTTGAAATCTCTCTTCCACACTTCAGTCATCATACCTAAAGTCTCCAGTAGCTACCAGAAGGTCTTGTAAGATATACCTCTTCAAAAAAGAGTAAAAGATAGAAATTATTTCCATGTGCTGGCATGTGGATTGTGAAAATACGTGTGTTTCTTAGAGCTCTGGTGGGCTAAATCTCTCTCATAAACATTTCTGGGCCTGTGGACTTGTGGACTACTGTGCACATATGTGGAAGTTATTTGCAACTGGTATAAGCTTCAGAGATACATGACCTGTCCAATTTCATGGTAAATATTTACATTTTTATATATCAGTTTAAAAGTATTGTGTCTCATGTAAGTTTTGTAGCCCATTGTTAGACCACTGACAGTTTTTCTTACTATTTGATTATTGTCTTGCATAAAATAAGAAAACTTAATGTAGCAGAAAATGCCAGGTGTACTTCTGCCTTTGGAATCACCTTGGTAATACCCAAAGTATATACTAACAAGGGTGAGAAGTACAGTTATCATATATGATTGAGCTGTGCACAGCAACAAAATACACGGAGCAAAATCTGGAAGCCACAGGCAAAAGCAGTGTAGAAAAACACACACACACACACACACACACACACACAAAAAACATTGCCTATGATTATAGCTTGTAACAACAAACCCTTACAATGTGGTAAGGGCCTTTGTCCATAATTACTATGTCTGATTTTGTCCTGACTGAAATGGCAAAATACAGAACATAGCCATTATCTGAACAGAAATTTAATTGGACCTGTGAAGCACAAAAGTTGCAGCATAATCCTTATGAGCAGTATTATACTTCAACAGTTGTGAACCAGACTGAAGCAGTGCAATGAACAGGCTTTCACTCCTGGCTTCTATGAGCAGCCAGGTCCGGATACTGCACTCTGGGCTCACATTGCTGTGAATCAGGAGTGACTCCACTGAAATGAATGAAAACCTCATAAAGAGCAGAAACAGATCCATACTTAGATTGCCTTAATTTGCACCACTATTTTTTCCTTAATTTATTTGCCTTCAATCTATGCTTTGTGTATTCCAAGATCCCTCAACCTGATCAAAATTGTAGCATCTTTCAGTAACCTTCAGTTTACGTCAGCTGCAAAAATCGTATCAGATTTCCAGATGAAAATACTCGTTCTGATTCCATCTGCTTCCAGATATTTTAAACATGTTTGGTATTAAATATTAGGAATAAGCTTTAGGGGGAAAAAAAAACCAACACAGTGATAATCATGGTAGAAAATTAGGCTCTAGTCATGGAAAACACAAATATCCAGCCTTACATTTATGTGATACATTTCAATGATACATCTCACGATGCATCAGTTTAGATGTGAGATAAAGTCTCATTAATAGTACTTAAAAGTTGAGAAAGAAGATCAATGAAAACTTCATCTGAGTATGGTCTTAATGCTTCTCCACTGAACTTTGGCTCTGAGTGTTTCTAAAGGCATGAAGAGGTAGTGAAAACAAGAGGACTACAGTACTAAATGCAGTGCTTTTTACAGTAGCTCTATAATGTTATCCTAATTTGTTTTAGGGTGGATAGTTAAAAACATGCATCAAATGGTGGAAAAACTTTATATGTCTCAGTGCTGTTTTACGACATTTATGTAATCATATACTTTAACTTTCAAGGTAGTGGAATGGAAACCAGTCTGTTATTCCCTAAATAGAAAACAGATGTTGAGATCCTTACTGTACCTCTAACTGGTAATCTTTATTATTTATTGATTTTGTCTATGTAATACCTGGTTTTGATAGGCCTGTAAAGAAAAAATCTAGACAAATTTGCTGTATATAACAATATTCTTTACGCAGCACATTTTTGCTAAGGGAATATGCATGAAAAAATGATGAGGATTTACTAGAGTAGACATTTTTTAAGATGAACCGCTTGATTATTTATTAGACAGAATGAGAATTTTCATTTCACTTTAAATATTCACTGTCGTATGGATTCGTCCCAAAAGCTGACTTGTCTTAAAATACTCCTTATTTGATAAAAGAAACACTCTGGATTCTGAACATCTGTAAAAGCAAATACTCTGCATGCTGTGGACAGCTCATGCGTCCTGCAAGCATCTATATGGATTTGTTACAACTAAATTGAATAACTGGAGAAAATACTTGGGGTTTTCATCTTGGCATGATTGATTTTACCCTTGATATAACCTGATGTAATGTCACTCAAACATTTTTTAAAAATCCGCAGGGATTGCACAAAGCTCCTGGTTTGTGCACTGCTGCCTCAGTTACTTCATGTTCTTCAGAGCAGCAATGATAAAATAGAAGAAAATAGGAAAAACTTTGGGCACTATCAAGTGAGAGGACCCTCTACACACAAATTGAATGCCTCCTACATGCAGGAGGAATGGGCTTCAGCCACATTCATAGTTCATTCTTTGTTTTCAAGAACCACCTTTCTGTCTTCTTTCTCTGGGAAATCAAGGCCCTCGCAGAATGAGAATGAGTGGGCAGTCAAGGACAGAGTGGTGATGGGGACATGCATATTGGTCGCATTGTCCCTTCAGAAATTTTACAACAGACAAGGTGACACGTCTCAGATCTGCAGACTACTTCTGTGAAGTCCCCTCTGAGGTATGGCAAGGACCCCCCCACATTTGTTGGTGGTCTGGTAAAACAGCCCAACTGCAGTCACCATGTGGCACTGGGAGGATAAGTCCCCCACATGCATGGCCTTGGCCTTGGGTGGACTAGGCTTGGTTTGGCAGCTAAACACAAAGCTCATCCTCCAGGAAGGAGTGCCCTGGTGACTCTCAAGTCCTGATGAGGAACAGCAGGGTGGAGCTCTTGTATTGTCCCAGTGCCCTTTCTAAGGGAGGGAACTGGGAAGAAAATGAATGAGTTCCTAGGGAAATCTTCAGTGGATTCCTGTGGTAACTTTACCTGAGTCCATACCGTGAACAAAGTAGCTTGACCTGGAACTGTGCATCTGAAAGGGTGTGATCTTGAATCTGCCTAAGTCCAAGCTCCTGTTGAGATGCAGCTGTTAAGCACTAGCGTGTTTAGAAAAGGTGCTGTGGGATTAGTTTCTTGTACACAAGGTGGGCTAGTCTCAGGCAAAAAACCAACAGAGAAGTAAAGGCAAACTGCTGGTGCTCTTTGCAGTTCTGAATTTCTGATGTTCGCTTATTACTTGTTTATACAAAGATGGTATGAAGCCACTTTTTTTTTCCTCCAGAACTATTTTATTTAAATATGTTCTTACATTTAACAGGAGACTTTAAAAAACAGAATTACTTTTAATGTGCAGTCAACTTGGTGAAGAATGAAGAGTCTGAGCAAAGCATGCAGACAACAGCTAGATGTGTTATTCCCCAAATCATAGGATGCACATGAGTACAGCTGAGTAAGCAAGTCATACAACATGAATTATCTGACAAAGTTTAACCTCTTCTATTCACAGCTTACCTACAATCAGTGTTTGATTTCCAGAGATAGACTATCAATATTAACATTCTTAAAAAATACTGATTCATTACAACAAATTTATATTTGCTAGTCAAAATCAGATGTTTCATTGTGGTTGGTAACACGGCCATGGTTTCTGTTCCCCTGGTAGATAACTGCACAAGCAATTTCTTTAACAAATGCTTGATTATGTGAGCTTCACCTTTATTTTCATAAATATGATTCTGAAATTTGCTTTCTGCAGACATCCGTGCCATTAAAGCTCAATGTGTGTTTATGAGCAGAAAGTGACCATTAGGGGAGAGTGTAAACACAGAGCCTGATATGAAATCACTTAATTATTTGAGCAAACATTCCTGAAAATACTGTGATATTTTCCCAGTTCTACTTGTGCAGAAAGAATTAGTTTCAATGATTTGCAGACTATCTTGTACAGAATATCCTTTTTCATTGCTTAAAAATGTGAAACTTCCTCAGGAAGAAATTAAATAGATATTTCAATGTTTATAGATGTAATACACTTGTCATTCACATTGAATGAAAATTGCTGGAAACATTTTTCTCAAAGTTTTTTAAAATAAAAAATAGATATTATTCTGATAGTGGCATGGTATCTGAAGTGCAACAATAAACTCTGATAAGAAAGTGTAGTGCTGTGTGGAAGTGATTTTTATGTTCACAAAAGTTGTCCTTTTCCAGGTTTGTTAGCAGCTATTGCAGCTTGACACTGAGCTACAACACAATCCAGGAGCACGGGAGCAGCATGAAATGTTTTCAGAAATGAAAAATATTGCTTACTCTCTCTGTGAGTGAATATTACTGCTTTATGCAGCTGCTCGTTTTTCTGCTTTTGCTTCCTGCTTACTTTTTATTTCTTGTGCCAGAAATTGCTAATGTGCTATAGAAACATTTCCAGAGCTTGCTATTTTTAAGATAACAAGCAGACTTTATTCAAATTATTTGCCTTGGGGATTCAGTAGCTGTGCCAACACAGCCAGCCTACACAGACATGAGAAAACCTTTCTTAGGAGAAACCTCTAAAGATGGTATGAATGTCCAAAGGAAAATTCAGTTATCAACAAATTCAGAACAGAATAGAAAAGTGTACTATCTAGCTGGGCAAAAGGTGCTTAATATCTTCATAGAGGTGTAGAAAATACGAAACCTATGTTAACAAAATATTCCATTCATTACAGAGAAATGATGCAACCTATAATTTAGAAGTCTAAGCTTCTCTTATAATACCCATCGCTATAATCTCTAAGAATGACAAAAGTGGAACAGTAAAGTAATAACAGAAAGGTACTAAGCAAAGGGAAAAGATCCTTGCTACAAATAAGACCTGCCTGACCTCTGTCTCCAATTTATCTGCTTTCATTTAATGTTTCCTTTCAGTTCTTCCAGTCCCCAAATTCTTAGAGCTCAAAGGCAAAAGACACTTTTTTGTATCGGTGGACCACATGGATGAAGCAAGCACAACAGTCAGCATCAAAGGACAAATCACAGGAACAGGAAAGTAATTAACAGCTGAAACCAAGGGCGAGGGAAACCTGAGTGGAGGATGAATTTAGGCAAATTAGGGTGATAGATTTGAAAAGCATATAGTGAGCTTGAGTCTTCGCCACTCTGTTTTCTGTCAGGTTACTTCTTTTGTTCTTTTTTAATACAGTATTTTCCTTTTTTCTGTTCTGATCCTCTCTTTCTCTTGAGAAATTCAGATGGGAAATGAGGCTCATGGACTTTTAATTGCTTAGATGTCTGTCTGCCTAGGAGAGCCGTCAATCTAGTAGCACAAGGTCACTATCAGGTCTCTTCCAAAAGGTATGACACAGAAGTGGCCTAATTCAACCATGATGTAGGGGCTTGGTTCAGAATTACTACTTCAAATCCTTTAACCTGTGTTTTTCAGGAGGTCAGAGAAATGGACTCTTTTGCCCAAAAAGAAATCTTACTATCATCTCCTCAATTATCTCCTCAAGACTGTCTGTCCTATTAAGCCTCCCAGTAAAGCTCCTTTCTTCAGCTAAATTCTGAACCGATTTACTCCTGTACAAAAAAAAAACCCAAAACCAAACCAGAAAAACATTTTTTGCGTAACTTTTTATACAAACACAGTACACACATTTTAGCTATGGAACTCTGTCTGGAAGGAAAACATTACGAGCTAAACGCAGGAGCCAGCTCTTCTATGCGCATGACAGTGGAAATAAAATTCCTGAACGCAAATGGTGCAAGGTCAGAACAAGTGAGGCTTAGCTTACGGCACAGGTAGGTCAAACACTGGAACAGGCTTCCCAAAGAGGTGGTCGATGCCCCCAGCCTGTCAGTGTTCAAGGGGCATTTGGACAATGCCCTTAACAACATGCTCTAACTTTTGGTCAGCTGGGAAACAGAGGTATCAAACCTGAAATTTGTATGTAATAATACAGGGCTTATGGAGTCGTGTGTAAACAGTGAATACACGTGGCATACTTGAATAGATGGCAGAGGGCTGTAAGCAGTCTGTTACAGAGGACAGTGGTCAGGCTGTTGGACTAGATGATTGTTGTAGGTCCCTTCCAACTGAAATGGTCGGGTTTATTCTATTCTATTCTATTCTATTCTATTCTATTCTATTCTATTCTATTCTAGTTAAAACTGAGGGTGTGGGAATTTGGCCACATTAACCAGATACACTTGCTTATATGGACCGGAAAAGGAAAATTAGTCGTGTTCACCTAAGGGAATGACTTATTTTTCTAGCACATCTTTCACAACCTCTTCTTAGTCCATGGTTATCAGATAACAAATAGTAGTGTTTTAGCATTTAAGGCCCATCTGATGTCTTGACCAAGCATATATACACACATGTATCTCTGTCTACATATAGAAAGCGGCGTCAATATGTAGACCAGCTGAAGAGAACTGCTTTGGTATGGGGAGTAACTGCAGCCTCTTTTCCATGCATCCCTTAATCCGTTTTCTCCCGGGGAAGCTACTCAGCAGCTTCAGAAAGGACGAGAAAGCAAAACAAAAGGTTTTAATCCTATTTGCAGCTAGCCCTCGCCCGCATTCCCACCGCACCCCAGTTTCTCACCAAATTCAGCTTTCAGTTGTGCTCGGGCACCGCCCCCCGCCCGGGGCCGCTGCCCCGCCCCG
>WAAD01021074.1:26581-76645 GCA_013389945.1 Fregata magnificens | reverse complement strand
CGGGGGGCGGGTGGGAGCCGTCAGGCGGCGCCGGGGCCGGGGTGAGGGAGGGAAAATGGCGGCCGCCACGTGGCCGGGCTGAGGAGGGGTGATCCATGACTCCATGGGGGCTGCCGCCCGTGGCTGTCTCCCTTCCTAGGCATGGAAGAGCAGTTCCTTGCTAATTGGCAAAACTTCTACCCTCTTGTGGGTATTAGTCGTTGACTGTAGCAAGTAACAGGCCGAGTCGGCCCAGGTGTGCGGCGCCGTGGGGTTGGCCGTCTCCTCGCTTTTGTGTTTTTTTGTTTGTTTTTCTCCCTTTTTTTTTCCTCAATAAGCGGTTAGAGTCCAGGTTTTGAACGTGTTCTATTTTTTTTTTTTTTCCCTCTCAGGAACGCAGAAGGTGAAAGTCCCGAGATGCGCCTGTTGCTGTTGAAGATCTTTCTCTCCAAAAAGTGTGTGACTGGGTATGTGTTGTGTAATAGGCTCTTAGAAGTGAGGTTTTGGGCGGGAATAATTTATGTTTAGCGACTAAACTACTGAGACTGGTCTGTTGAAATCAAGGCATAGGCTTGGTGTTTTGGTTTTAAGGCATGCTTCGTTTATGTGTGTGTTTTACTGACAGAAAAATATAACCAAGTGCATAAGTTAGCGTGATTAGGAAGAATAGGGTTTGCGTGTAGATATATTAGATATGCTAGGAATACTGGATTATGATAAAACATGTGTTGCCAGTACTTTTGCCTGCCAAACTGGAGGCATCCGAATCCACAGATTTCTCGGGGATGTCTGTGCAAGCTGAATGTCTTTTTTAATAAGCATGTTTCTGATTTAATGAAGTGAGTACTAAGAGTAATCTACAACCACAGGAGCAGAGAGAGATGTCAGGTTGATACTAATAGCTTTGTTTCAGAGCAGTTTACAACTCCTAGGAGGGCATCATACTGTTCAGTGATGTTTGCTGTCTTGTGCGTGTTTCCGGCAGCAATATTAAACTACCTCAAACTTGTTTTTACAGGGGAAAAACACTCTTGAGTTGTGATGACAGAAGAAGATGGGGCTAAATTCCACATGTGAATTCTAGGAGTAGCTGTGACTAAACTTTTAATTTTTACTTAGGGTAATGTCTAATCTTCTGGAATTGATGTCTTTTGCGAGCAATATTTCTGGTTATCAAGCAGAGCTAGCCAAAGCTAATTTTAGGCTAGATCTTAATCTCACTTTAGACTTAACAGAAATGAGATTTTTTTTTATTAAAGTTCAGACTTGGCGCCTAAATTAGATGTTCTGCAGTCCATCTCTCATCTTTACAAAGAAGGGCTGGAATGTAGCTTACTGTGCCTAAAGTTAGCCTTGAGTGCTTCTATACAAATACAGTTAGGACAACTAGCTCATTTTGTGCTGCTTTCAGGGATCTTCTGCTGCTCTATCTTTGGGCTGTCACTAAGTCTTAAGCAATTACAATAATGCTCTTGGTAGTTTAGTGGCTGTGCTGCACTCTGTCATGTGGCTGACCATACTGCAGTATTATTAAATCTGATGACGTGCACCTTCAGTGGTGGCTCTTCTGTTCAAGTGTGTTAGAAAGGTTGTTGCAAGGAGTATACGTGTACTGCATGAGCTGAAGGTAAGTTTGTGAAGTCTAGAAAATGAATGTGAAATCTATGGTTGTAATTTTAGTATATATGCCAATGTAAAGCATTCAAATGTATGAATAAGTCAATAAAAGACATGGACTTTCACTGCAAGTGTCGCTTCTTCCTTACAAGACTACTGATAACCAAGACTGGACCTGCATGTGTTCTTTGGAATTACTTATACATGCCAAATCTGCCTCTTGTGGGGATACAGCTTTTGGTAGCTGGGCCTTATCTTTGTGACTCTGTACAGTTACAGGGCAAAGCAGTGACTATGGCTGATGCGTTGTCTGGGAGCCATTCCAGAAGTCACATGATTTTAGTCAGAGGTTAGTGCTGCAGGGGAGAAACAGTGACTTTGAATGTAGCTGCTTTTTCAATTTCAGTTGCTGAGAGATCCTTTATTTAATCTATATTCAATAAAAGAACGTATGGAGCTCTAGTAGATGGTGAATCATTGCAAAATCAGACAAGATATGTGTTTTACTTATAAGCAAATGTACTGTCTTAGCTAATACCAGCCGTGCTGGTACAATCTTTTGTGGAATGTCTTCCAAGCCTTTGAAAGGACTGGGAAACAAAACCTGTGAAGCTGGAACTGAGATCAGTAGGCAGTGCAATTACTGCTAAGTACTTGGCAACTGAGGGGGTGGATTCCTGTTTGAAGTGGATGGGGGTGGAATTGTGGACTTTAATTACAACATGGATTAGATCTGAGGAAATTACTTCCAATGGTCATGTTAGTCACACTTTGGAATAGACTGGTAGGGAGATTGGGGAGCTGTCATAGGAAACATCTTTTTCCTTTTTTTCTTTTTTTAAAGCATGTACTTTTCCTGCCATTGCCAAAGTATAGCTGAATGTATATTTTGTGTGGAGCTATATTAAGTGGTACTACACCTGTTTAATTGGTGGTGTGTGATGACTCTTCCCTTTTAAACAGCTCTGTGTACAACCCTATCATACGACATCTTTACTGCTTAGGATTCCAAGTTTGTGGCTGCCAGGTCTGGTAGCCAACAGTCATGAGCATGTACTGTGAATTTCCTTTTCTCCAAGAAGAGTGGACTTCTGTAGTAACCTTAGTGCTTTTAGAAAATAAGTTATCACATCTATTCTACAAGGGCACATATTTGGTTATCTTACACAAGAAACTGCTAGGCAGACAGTGGCCAGGAGAGAGCTGCTGCTATCCCAGGGGCAAGGTGTGGGCAAGAGTGCTACCATTGTGTGCGGGTATGGTTGCTGTTCTGGCAGACACCCTGATGCAAAGTGGCTTCCTTAGTTTTTTAGATTTTTTTTTTTTTTTGTGACTGGCTTTGATCCCATGAAGAAAACCAGGTGTAGGCAAACGAATAGGGAGAAGCAGGAGTAGGGCTGGGGATCTGTTTCTCCAGGGATCTGGAATGCATTAAAACAATACTAACACAGAGTACAAAACTCAAGAATATGACATGAAGGTCTGGAGAGAAGCATTTGGATTTTTGTGGTCACTGAAATGATACCGAAAAGTTTAGGCTTTCTGGTGTTGGCGTTTAGCTACTGTGTGGCATTGCACTGATGTGGTCATCTGATGTGTTACCCCAATTCCCTTGAATTTTAACCTTTGCTTTTATCAGACAGCAGCTGCCTTTTTAATCTGTTTTAACCATTTCACTGCATAACTGAATTGTTTGGGTGGTGGTTTTTTTTTTTTTATTACAAGTTGCCCTTTGAAAACTGACGGTCCTGTCTCTGCATCCTATAACAGAGAATCCTTTTGTATGAAACTGTCTAGCTTAGAGGAGGACCATGTATCTGTCTGGCTAGTCCATTGTGTGAGCCAAGTGATGAGGTCACTGGTATTTCCACCTGAATAAATTGGCCTGGTGGCTTGATCTGGCCTGCAGGTTAGATTTGTGAACATTCAATTTTGAGCTCTTCATCAAATATTTAGAACTTATAAAGATAAAAACAGTGGGTTTGAATCAAGAGAAGGAAAAGCCAATTTTCAAGATTATGGTCAAATACAGAAGTATGAACTATAATGTTTGCTGTGTGTGTCTCTTACTAGTTTTGAGTGCTTAGTGAGCTTACGTAGCCTTTCTTATGACTGAAGCTTTCCATGAGCATCCCGTCACATGCACAGAGGGTATGAAATCTGCTTTCCCTCATTACTTGAGTACAATAGAGGTGTTCTTACAAGATGTGGCTTTTTCATTTCCATGTGGCTTAGGATGGCTTGTTTTTCATGATTTCTCTTAAAATTTAATTCCTAATTCCCAAACAACTGTTTTCCTATCTTTCCAATCTATTCCTGTTGCATCTTAGCGCTTACCTTCATAGATGCTCCCTATTTTTCTGCACCCTGTTCCACCTGCAGTTACATCCAGTCTCTCACACCTCTCCAACTTTCACCCAACCCAGTCTTTTTTCTCCTTTACATTGCTACAAAGGTAAATACTTCTTTCCAAACTCTGAAGTCATCTTTTTCCCTGCTTGTGGTTGCTTGGTGTTGCATTTGCAGAAGTTACATGGTCAGTTTCTGCATTCCATGCTAAATAAATGGAATAGGAACTACTGCATGTGAGCAGGTATCTAATGTGTATGAGGTAGGTCTGGTCTCTACTACCTCAGTTAACTGCGTTTGCTGTTACCCAGCAGCTTGGAGCACAAACAAAAAACATTTTTCTTTCCTAATATCACAAACTTCTTGTTTTCTGGGTGGTTTCTTCTACTGGGATCTGCTACTTGTATGCTGTGTTCTGCAGTTGCCACTCTGAAATCGTAACAGCATTAACATCTTCTTGAGTATAAATATTCTAGCACTTGAAAGCATGAAATAGTTGCAGTAACATTGAAAAGGATGGAGAACATTGATTTGGGACTGACTTTTTGTTAAATATAAGTTATTATAGTGCTGTGAATTTTTCTGGAAGACAGGTTATAGATATTCTGCATATAATGATCATTAAATGGGATCTTGGTTTATCTGTGGCTTACAGATTAGTGCCCCTTTGGGAAGTTGTTCAGGGTTGAGATGAATGCATGTTAAACAGGCTTTGTGTGTCAGTTGCAGTAGTGCTTCTGTTTGTTTCTGATCTGGTTGTCTGTATATTCTCTGGAAAATGGACAAAAACCTGGGAAGTTCAGGGGGACTGCATCTAACTATAAATCTTCACAATGTTGGGGAACCTGGATAGGTTACACATCAGTGTTTAAAATGGTCACCTAATCTGGTAATAGAAGTGCCAAGTGTTTTCTCAGTGTGTGCCACCATGGCATAAACACTGTGGCCAACCTGCTTAATACAAAAACCCTTCAGCATAGGCTGAAGAGCAGGTTTTTCTACAACCTTGTATGTATTAAAAAATGTTGAACAAAGGGGAGAGCAGCAGGGGTCAAAAAAATTCTTAAGCAGTTTTAAGAGTGTAGGATAAACTTATTTATGACAATCTAACTGGTTTAAGTTAAAGCATACAAAGCACTAGGAATTCCATTGTACAGAATGAACTTCCATCTCAGAAAATGGCCCAAAGCTTACATGCTTTGAAGAAAATATTTTCAAGAGCACCCTTTTTCACTTAAGAAAGCTCACGTGAAGTTTACCCAGCTGACGTTCCTGCAGCATCTGCTTGTACATTATCCACAGGATTAATGTATAAAAGTTGTAGTCAGTGTGGCAGTTTTTATTGTATGTGTTTACATCATCAGGCTCATTGAACAAAAATTAGAAAGGCATAGCATAAAGACAATTTCATTTTATGTTAGAAACTGAAAAGGCATGCTCTCTGCATGAAAGCGGTAGTGCAACATTTTAAAATCTAATAAAGCATCCTATTAGAGCAAAACTAATGAACTACTGTACTAAATCTAAATGTTTACTACATTTAGTATGCAGACTTGATCCCCCCCAAGTATTGTATTTGTTGTGCAATTTCTAAAAGACAATTATTATTTCCCCTGTACACAACGCAAGTATTGCACTATATAGCCTACTTAACCACAAGTCTCAAAATAATGGGTCTTGCGTAGCAAAGCTTTGATGGTACAAGTAGATACATTTTGACAGATTTACTTCCCCTTTCCTTTAGTTAAAAGGGCTATGTATAAGTAAAAACGTAAATAGTTCTAAAGTTCACTAGCAGAGTGTTTCACATAGGTCTAACAGTAGCTGGTCACAGTAGTATGATTTTTGACGTGTTTTTAAATAAAATGTTTCACACTATTTCAAATAGTGTGGAATTACAGAAAACAAATATATTAAAGCACCTCATGTACTAGTTTAGCACCACTTCCAACAAGATATTTAAACTTGTCATGACCCTTGAAAACTAACTTTGAGGTTGGAGAGAAATTAAGGGCCAAGTCTTCAATCATATGGGCTTCTGCAATATCATGGCCACTTTTGTATGCAAATTGAGTTGTCTTGGATATTTGTTCTAACACCAGAGAGACATAGAACCATGCAGAAATTAATGATTGCCCCCACTTACAACATGAATACAAGCATCCCACTTTGTTCACAAAAGGCCACACAATGCTGTCGTAGCCAGAGTGTTTGGGGATAGGAAACGCGGGAAAACAGTCACTGGTAGTCACGGTTTGCACAATTGCTATGTGGTGACACACATCTGCCACACTTGTCACATTGGAGTGTTTCATGGCCCACAGAGCTTTCATTTCATCTTTTTAAGAAGCATGTTTGTTAATGTAATACGTAGAGCACACTTGCAGATAATTAGAATGGCCTTTGACAGGGATCATAGAGGTAGCGCTGAACTTTCCTGTCTCCCTCTTGACTGTAGTTAGTCTCAGATATTTTCAAGACTGACACCCATTAGTGTTGCACTAAGATGGTGATTACTTCTGTGTGGTGATTTTAATGGGGTGGCCCTTTCTAAAATGATAGTAAGTTATTTGATATTTGTCTTGTATATCAAGTAACTTATCAGTGCATTTTTATAATAAACCATTGAGGTTTTCATAGCATGGGGACACAACAGGATCTGTAAAAGGAATTAAATGGAATCAAAATGTCAATACTTCAGACGTTACTGAAAACTATCTAACTCTCACCTTTCCTGTAAGATCAGTCTGAATCAGTGTTGCAACTAAGCAGGAGAGACTTGTCTAAATATTATCTTGCAGAGAATAGTAGTTTAAGACTTTGTAGACCTTTTCAGACAGGTTTTGGCTCAACATCTCCAGTATTTGCATTGCACGTACTTAAAACTTTCTCTTGTACGACTGACACAGGTTCTTAGTGTTACGTGAGTAAAGCCCCTCCAAAACCAGCAATGAGAGAATTAGGATGTTTTTTAGTCTGATACTGTACTGACAGCTAGTGGTAAATAGGAAAAGTAAATTCTCTCCAAAATGCTGTATGTACTAAAAATTATGAATTTCAGAAAGAAGACAAATGATATTTATCTAGAGGAAAGAAAATAAGAGGTCATTTGATTTTGATCTAGCTCTTGCAGCTGAGCAGGATGTTTGTAGGGAAACTAACTTCCAGTTTACTACCTATTTTACTTGGGAATGTACTTTATGCACACTAAGCTCTGAGAACTTTTATCAGAATAGCTGGGGATCTGATTATTGACAATTATTTTCCTTCTACCATTTAATTCATACTCAGAATTACTTTACCAAGAATCAACCTGCTAATGGTCTCATTAGCTAATGAAACATAAGTCAAAATTAGAGGACTGAGTGTAAGATCATAGGAATAATAGGAAAACAGCCAAGAACTGATTAAATAAACTAGGCTGAAGATTAATTTTGAGATCTGTAATTAATTCTAGAGAAGCTTGGAGCATAAATAGCTTGGAGCTACTACAGTCTTCCTGTGGGCAGTGAACCTCATGGTGAACTCTCCAGCTGTCCTGCTCCAATGTAACTCTAAGCTGGCTATCACTTTCCCCTTTATCTTAGATACATGGTAACTTGTTTGTGCAATAGACTTCCTTAACACAGGGATTTTGTTTTGATAGTAATTCCTAACTGGAAAGGTTGCATGTATACAGCTTGGATTTAACAAAAGTACATGAATCAGGAAAATGTCTCTGTTTCTACTCACTGTGGGCCCCAGCAGTGCGCTGTCTGTGCTGTTCAAGTTGTCCTGCCTCAAACTTTGTTAATAAAGTTTGGTTTTCATTACAGACATTCATAGTTTGGTCACACTTTTTATCCAGGGTACAAAAGATGATACTTTTGTGTAGACACCTGGAGAATCTTTCACTCCACAGCCGTAGCCCCAGGAGGTCACACCATACACAACCCAGCTTTCCCCTGGGCGTTCACACATCAGTGGTCCGCCACTGTCTCCTTGACAGCTATCAACACGTTTCTGTTCCTGGATGTTTCCAGCACAGAGCATTCTTCCTGTGAATCTTCTTTTGTAACGCTCTTCACATACCCTCTTGGGAAGTAAGGGGATGGCAGCCTGTTGTAATGTTCTTGAATAAGCCCTTCCTGAAAAGAGGACCCAAATCATTGTCTCATTGTGATGATTGGTCTTGGAAACATAAATGTCATTCAATCCATTTTTTGCTGTCAGTCCTTCATACTGTTTTGTCATTAAATAAAATGACTGAAAACAAGACTAAATACTGAAAAAATGTACTGTGCGCTAAATATAATACTAAAATACTATATAGATATTGTAAATATGGAATATAGGTGCTTTTTTAAAAAAAAAAAAAGCTTAAAATTTAAGATGTAGATTTACTCCTTGCGTTCACTGGACCTTTCCAAGGCTGGAGGTTTTGTTCCAAACACACTTTGTGTCTCCTATAAGAATATATGCCTTAATACTTAAATGGGGAAGCTATCTTTGGGGGTCTTGAGCAGTGGAGGCTAAAGCTATAGAAATACTTCATTTCTAGGTCACCAGTTCAAATCTAGTCTAGCTCAGCCTGACAGGTGCTGCATCCTCTGTCAGCTTCCAAGTAGAGCATTCAGCCAACCATCACGCTTATGCGCTGTAAGTACATGCAAGCTTGCTTGTCACCTCAACTGAGGAGCTAATGTTACTAAGCCCAAGTGGATTCTGGTAGAGGTCGACAGTATCATTTGAATCTTTTACAATCCCGGTAACTTCTGTGTACCAGAGTACTACTGGGACTCCTGACCAAAAGGAGTCTTCATTTTGTGGGGGTGACCAGAACCTGTCCTTTAGTTTTCTTTATCTGCAGTGAATCCTGCATTGTACAGGCAGTGCTCTGCTTATAAAATGTCAAGATTTAAATAATTTGGCTTTTTTCTATAGCTTGCACCTCTTTTTCAGTTGGAAACATGGGAAATGAAAGCCAGTATTGGGTTTTTTTAAAATAAAATCTTAATACTTGTCAAATGATTATGATTCACATAGTAAGTGTGAAATTTCAACTGAAGTACTGTGATAATGTAACTTCTTACTGTAATTAAAGCCAATTATTGCAGTGGTTAATGCTTCCTTAAATAGATGTCCTAAGTAAACAGTATTGCAGAACTTTCAGTGAATTGTGTAAAAAGCTAGACACAGCTAGGCAATGAATTAGCAATTGTTTTTAGCAAAAAAAACCCCACCCTACAAGTCCATCTCCTTTATTGTCATACAGCGACCCAGACATCTGTGCACACAGATTAATGCATGTAAAGAGGAAGAACTGATATTTGGCCTTGCCGCCTTGTCTCCTTGCCAGTTTGAATGAGTTAGTGGAACAAAGGCTCAAGTGTGGTCACTGTCTTGCACTGTATTCAGCACCATAAAAACATGAAAGTAAAACATGGTTATTAATTTGTAAAACATTAAATGGACAAAGACCTTTGGAGAGGAAGGATCTTGTACTGACCTAAAAAGCGACTAGATAGTTTGTTCCAGAAGCCTGGATTGCAGATTGCATTGTGGCTCTCATAAATTTTGGCAAGATGTTCTCTTATTTAAATCTAATTCCTGATTGAAAATGTCAGTGGTAACAAGAGAGACTAAAAATGTTATCTGAAGTTCTACTATGTGTATATTTTCTATCCATTTTTCTATTGAAGTAGTGTAAAGAACCTTTCTAAAATATTCATTGTACTTACCTTAAAAACCTTAAATATATTAGAGCTGTTAGTTATGTTCTGAGGCAGGGGGTGATAAGCTGCTGCGCAGGGTGTGCCTGGCAACAAATAAGCTTTTCCTTCATGCTTGTCGATCTTAATGAGGCCATTTTACTGACTGGTTCTGTGATTTAGAGTGACGTGGTTAATCGCCACTTTTCAAAAACAAACTAAATTCAGTAAACAAAGTGGTGTCATTCCTGGTTAAGGACCAGGAGAGAAAATATTCCCCTATATAAAAAGAGTAAAATTGTTCCATTTTGAGCATTTTCTTACTTTAAGTATTGGAGGGGGTTTTTTGGAGGTGTTTTTTGTTTTGTTTTTGTTTTTGTTTTTTTTTAAATAAGCAGCCTCAGGTAATGAGATTGGTGGGTGGAAATCATTAAAACATTTTTACCTGTGTCACCCCATCCAGTGATATAACAGTTGGGAGCAGTTTTCTGTGGTCTCTCTCTCCTTAATGGCAAACAAGCAGGTAAGACGTGGGTACTGAATCTGGCACACTGTTCCTCTGGCCCCTGTAGCCTCACCAATGCAATGTCATAGTCGCTGCTGTCAGGCCTGTAGTCTTTATGCATCACAATCTGTTGGACTCCAATTTCTTCCTCGTACTCTTCTGGTACCAGCGTGTGATAGTCTCCAACTCGCACAGCATAGTTCCGAGTGTTGTTGCCGTACCTAAGATTGAGGTGAAAACAAATAGGGCTGGCTCATGCAAAGTCAGATCCTAAGCATGCAAACAGATTTGATCAGGGTCTTGATCGCTCACATAAACAATGGTACCAAAAGTTTTTTTTAAAGAGCAAAAATGCTTTTTCAGATGTTTAGATTGACATTCGAGTGTATCCTAAAGAATATAAAACATAAAAAAACTTTTCCTGAAGTTTCAGGCTGGGCTATGTTCCTTTTTGTATATTTTCACAGGCAAGGTTTGTTATGGCCATCTGCTGTGAGTGGCACTTATTTCAAAGGTGCAAGCAAGGTGTGCGTTATAAATGTATTTAGTAAGTGTAACACAAACTGTCAGTAATTATAATGAAAACCTGAGTACTAACATCACTGTCATGCTCCAAATAATTACTGAAATGAAAACTGTTCAAGCATGCTTTGTAGGTTGGTTGGAGAAATTCTTTTTAAAAACCTCTTACATTAACTGAAGTTATAATAAGGAAAACAAAGCATATGTGCATCACAAGCACCTATTGTCAAAATGACAGAAGGCCTGTAAATCTTAGACTTGTTTTGCATCTAATATGACCCCAATTTCTTTCACATCATAGACTAAATGGTAAATACCATAGGGATGTTTACTGTGGCTGAAATAACAATTTTCTGTGCGTGCTTTTGGAGATTTTTTGGATTACAGGACACACAGCCCTTCTTAGGGAAATGCAAACAAGGGAGTACTGTTGGGTACATTTATTTTAAAATCTGGCTAAGCTAACCCAAATATTTTTCCTTTGACTTCTCCCTTTCCCTCATAGTCTTCAACAGGAAATTTGTAATATGTGTGCAGAAAATACCCTGCCACAAAAGTGCTAGTATTTTATAACTTATCACTGAATCAATTTTCATTAGGAATTTTCTACAAAGAAATGAGAGCATGAATAGGAAAAGAATATCAGAAAAGCAGAAGCATGAATCCTAGCTCTCCAGGTGTTCTCACTCCAGTCCCTTGAAGTTTCTAGAATAGAGGTATTTTTTGGTAAGCTTTTTTTAAAAAAAAATATTTGAATCTCTCTTGCACTAGATCTCACGTTCTCATTTCTAGATAATCTTCTGTGGGGTTTTTTTCAGTTTTAAAAGCTCACTAAGACTTCACAGTTGTTTCTTTTCCTGATAAAATAAATGACAAAATTCTGTGGAAGTAGGATTGGCACCTGATATATTGCTTTTATTTTTGTTGCCCGTAAGGAGATTCTTCAGAGTAAGAGAGGCTGTTAGGTCTTAACTAGTTTCTGGAGTTATATATATGCCTCTGTATTTGGCCATCTGAAGTATGACATCAATGAAGTACTAAATTCTGCATCCCTGTAGATTGTCTGTCAAATCTTTGCTGTCTGCTGCCTGCCAGGAATTTCTGCTCTGACATTGATGAGTCCTCTCCTGGGTCACTGTTGCCACACATCTTACATCAGAAAAGGCTAATCTTAACCATACTTCGCTGAGACACTTAGTATACTATTATCAATCTGAACTCCTATGATCTGATTCCTTAGTTTAATCTTGTGTTCTGCAGAAAGTTGCACCTGCAGTACAGTGTTCAGATATATTAAATGGTCATTTGTCTCTTCACATGGGGGCTATATAACCTCATAGGTAGTGCATTTCCTAGAACTATAGCTTAAAGATTTCTGAACTGGTTGCAGCCAGAGAAACTACTGAATCAAGGGCAAGTGTATTGATCACTTTGGCCACCTTTTTCATGGAAGTACCCATAATGATGTTTGTTTGACAGAAAGCATGCTACTATGGCATATAAAGCAGTTCAAATACACTATGAAAACCAGACTGACAGTCCCTGGTAGCTCATTTTATTGTGTAAGCTAATCAATGCATTGGTCCTCTGTGAAACTCGTAAAGCGGAGGAATAAAACACCCAACTATAGAATGTTTTACACACTGACAGTGCAACTCCTGTGCCCCTCTCCAAAGCGGACAAGGTCAGTGTAGAGGCAGGTAGCTGAATGGTCAGGGTGTGCAGTATCAAACGGTCTTTCATGTTTACAAAATTTATTTACAGAACAGATGCAATGCTCAGAACGTAAAGAGTGTAGTAACGCTGGGATGAGTTATACAGCCAACTAAGTACTTCTCCGATGTCTTGCCGAGATTACAAACAATCTTGGCTGATGCATTAGCCAACTTTGTAGGATCTATTTTCCTCAGAGTAAATTAGAAAAGGAAGCTGATACAGAAAATACTTTAGTTACTCTTGCAGTAAAATGGCTTTATTATTTTCAGTTGAATTACTCTAACTTACATGCAAAACCCCCACTAAAGTAAATGGAAGAGTTGGTTTTGTTACTGACATCTGAGATATATTTTTTTCTGCTCAAATTTCATAACTGCATGATGACGTTCCACTTAAGAATCTAAACGATACAGCAGCTGAGCCCAATGAGTTAAGTAAAATTATGCTGTTTCCTTTGCCAGTTAAGCAATGTTAAATAGTGTAATAATTTTTGCTACAGAGATTGTTTATAACTGTTAATCTCATTGCCTTTAAAAGCTATCATAAATAGGATTCTGCACCCTAGAATGTATTGCTAGATACGATCTTTGAATGTTTGAAAGTAATATTTTAACAATTTTTCATACACGTTTGAGTGTCATATTGGAATACAAATGTACAAGGTCATTAGCATTAAATATATATTTGCCTGACATAATCTGCCAAAAACATTTCCAAAAGGTCACTGAAAATACTCTCTCATAATTTATAGATAAACTTTTGGCTCTGTGCAGCAAATCACCTGTTAGCGCTATGGTGATAGCTTCTGCATTATGAAGGCTTTCTTACCTTCAACAAATATTTGCCCATCTAAGTTGACCATTGTGTACATTGACATATAGGTTTTGTATATATAAACAAACACAATCACAGTACTTCGCAGATGTGTATTATCAGTGGTGCAATGGAAAACTGGCTCTCAAGTAGAGAAAGGTAATTTTACGCAGTATAAATCTTTTTTTTTTAAATGTAATGTGTGCCTCTGCATCTTAGTTTATAGGCCTTAGTCACAACATGAATTACAGGATTTACCTTATACTCTATCCATTACCTGTAATGCAATTTGAAAGGGGGAAGGGGTTGTGTGGGTTGGTTTTTTTGTTATTTTGGTTTTTGTTGGTTTTTTTGGTTTTTTTTTTTTTTTTTTTAAAACCTCATGGAAGTCAGAGTACTAGAGAGTCACAAATGCACTAGGTGTTTGTAATTTAGATGAGAAATGAACACACTTCCTTCCTAAACTGATTTATTAAATCAGAGGAACTTGATTTTTAATTGTTTATTTTGATTCGTAAGCCTAAGCATGAAGGAAAGTTGTTTATGACTAGTGATAACACGTGCTCTCTTGTCAGCCATATATCAGATAGTACAGTAGAAAACTTGCTGCTTCTATTTAATGTTACATTCTTGATTTTGACAAAAGGAACAGTGTTCCCTTTAATAGGTTCCTGCTGTTTTTCTGTGTTATGGATGATGGTCAATTATAGCAGAATAATGAAGAAAGGAGATCCAGGAAAGCTTATCTTAATTAAAAGTACTGCTTTTAAACATTTAATAGAATGAGAAATGCTGCTTCTCGTGCAAATGTATGAAACTTCAATAGCTACAAGGCTTCTAGTGAGAAGCTTAATGAACAGCCTTTGCACAGATTTACCATGTTTCTGTGCACACTCACACACATAAGGCTTCCTTAAACTGATTTTTTCATCTGTAGACAGTTATATTTCTTCCCTTGTAGTAGTTGGTATTTGCCAAATGTGGAAATACTGTAATAGAGCATCAGTACATAAAAAAGGCAAAGTAGTCTAGCTCAGGGGTTTCCAGTCTTCCGTACCTAAAAGTCATCTATGAAATGGCCAGAGAACCACCACACACACATCACATTTGAAGAGTGGAGGCAGAGGAGGAATCTGGGAGTGCTTCGTGGGTGGAAAATGATGTTGCTTTCAGGGTATTACCCCTCTGTTGGATGGCTGGGCTGGGCATGCCTTTAAGCTCTAGTGCAGCCTGGCAATGTTGACCTTAGCACCTCCTAGAAGGTTTATTTCCCAGCCGACTGGAGGATGGATTAGTTATCAGCCACCATGTTAATATCATCCTGCTGCCAGTCAAGTAATTTACTGGCATTGAAGGCACACCTGAATTCATCTCACCATTCGTGCTAAATTTGAGAAAACTGAATTTTAATTCTGGTCTGTGCCTCGGGGTCCCTAGTTCTCAAAACAAAATTACCAGGACCATGTTGAAGTATACATGGGCATTCAGGAATGCCTAAAGAAGCACTTAAATAAGAGTTATATTATTAGAACAATGCAATGTTCAAGTAACATGGTATTTCCTAAAATAACATCATGGTCATTATAATTTCCTTTTTTTCTATGCCTCATATTTCTAATTATCCAAAGTTAATATTTTATGTCTAGACCTGCCAGTTCCCTATAGCTGTCAGAACCACTCAGGACAAAACTTGCTAATAAGATGGGTGGGTTATAAGAGGAAAAATAGATTCAAACAACTGTTGATCTTAAATTATGTGCCTATGAAATTACAGAAACCAGTAATGCTGCTATACTACTGGCAAACAATTCTAATCTTCATGCTTAGAATTGTATTTAATTTTTATCCATAGTACAGATGAGCCCACTTTTGTTACTTAAGCAGTGTCCCAGTTTCCAGGATATGAGAAATGGTATACTGGCCTTTCTCTTGCCTGTCTGTGGAAAATATGTGAAGAAGGCGCTTGATCTATAGATAGCTCTTGGAAACCTAGCCCCTTAAAGTCACTCTGAGATCATTAGGAAGTTCAGCCCAGTGTGTTCAATGTCAACTTAGAGCTAAAGGTGCCTTCTCTCTTTTACAGTAAACAGTAGTGCATCCACAGGCTGTCGGCGTTGCACAGTTTTACATGCATCATCTGGGGCAAAACAATACTTTGGTCCCCGAGACCACATGTAACCATTTTAGGATAGTCCGTAACAGACCCTCGAGTGGCTGCACTGATCTGGAAGTATCACAGTGTGCATTGCTCCAGCCACGCTGCCGCCCCATCATGTGGGTGTTCAGCAGAGTATCCAAAACGGGCACGCTTTGGCAGCACATTCAGTAATGACTTGGAGCCCCAGCTACGTAAGCAAGCCATTGGGAAGAACAGGTTATGTATTCTGTGGGGAGTGCTTACTGTAAGAATGCACTGCGACTGCAGCAGCGCAGCACAGCAAATACTAACTTGTTTCACCAAACTTTGTGAAAGCATTCTAATAAGGCAAAGAGTTGGGTAACTAAGATCTTGATTTGCACACAGAAAACATAACTGGCTTCCTGTGACCTCCCTTTCTCTTTCCTTGAAGAGGATCTTTGAGGTAAAATAACAGAAAGGACCGCCTTGTTTTCAAGCCTTTAATCAAAGGCTTTCTCAAGAGCTTAATTTGCATCCTTACTAATCACTATAGAGATGATGAACAGGGGAATAGGAAGCCATTGTCTATAGATGACAGCAACTGAAGTGCTTTCATAGTTCCACAGAAACAACTGGGACATCAGTTGAAGTAGGCAGAAATTTTACTGAGTTTGACCATTTCAGCTTGAAATACTACCAAGAAAAGTCCTTCATGAAAATGAAAAGATGTGCATCTGGCGCTAAGCAAAGGTAACACTTTCCATTTGAGTAAAAGTATATCTGACTCTTTTTAGTTATTAGTGTGCAAAAGGAAAGGCTCAAAGTCCAAGGTTAAAACCTTTGCAGCCCACTTGAGCAAATTCTAGCAAATATCCTCAAAACTGCAATGGTGCTGTTCTATGCTTTTATTCCAGCCCATGCTGTAATCTTCTGTAAGGATTCCAGTGAAATACTTGCTGTTGAAAGCTTTAAATACTAGAGCAGCTTCCTTACTGTGCAAGTTGATGCTTTTATACTACAGTAACTTCATCAGCAGTGAATTCCTGATGTCAAAATTACTGAAGAGGGGATATCATAAAAATTGAATAGGAGAATTATCAGTAACAGGATATCTGTTTCTGCCAAAATGGGGAACGACATTTTAAAAAGCTAGATAATAGCTTAATACTGAGAATTGCAGAAGTTAGACCAAGTAGATCGAATGTGATTTACAAGGGAGTGTAAATTGCAAACCAGTTGCTAAACATATGGAAAGGAGCTGACTTTGGCATAGTTTTATTAGATGCCAGTGTCAGAGAATTATACCAGTATAACCGCTTAGACAATTATTTCTTTGTTAAAGGGGATGGGGCCTTTGTTTAGATGGCTGCAAAAGACAATTCTTTATGTACTGTGAGGTAACAGAGTAAGGTAGTTGCTCCAGCTTATTTGTGAAGAATAAGCAAAACAGCTGGGTCTCGCTAGCATCCAGTGTACAGGTTTACTTTCCTGTTAGACTCAGCAAAATATATAATACTGCTTTACCCTAAAATGGGTTTGGGGGGACTAGATCATCTAGTCACTGCAGTGTTACAGTAAAAATATCTATCACTGCCAATATCTATCATTACCAAAAGTAATCCGAAATATTACAGTCCCTGTGTTTGATGTTTGCTCAGTTGTCTTCGCTATAACCTGAAAGCCATAAGCTGCAGTTTTGTTGGAACAGAAAGCTGTGTTAAAATGTCAGAAGTATTGTCTATATTTTTTCATGGAAATGCTGAAGTTATGAATATATATCTCGTGAATGATGACACCCAGAATAATTTCAATGGATTAGGGTTTTTTGTTTGTTTTTATTTGGATGGAAAGGAGGTTAGTTGATAGGGGGTTTTTTTTAAACCAAAGGCCAACTCTTTGGAACAGTTTTCAGTGGGCTTGAACTGGAAAGTTTTTGCCTATGCCCAGAACAACAAAATAGTGTGAAAATACACTTCACAACTGAAGAGAGCCCTACCTTTTAAAGCAATGTGCAGCAGTGAGGACCCAGCAGCTGCTGATGAGAGTAGCACCACACAAGAGTCTTCCATCACCATGGGAAGATTTCAGTCGGAGTGCAACCTGCCATGGCCAGCCGCCCCTATAGAGGACATAAGGCATTGCGCTGAGGGTACAACAACGGAAAAGGAAGGTAGTTTGTCAGTTACCTTGAATGTAAATCCTGTTTAGTTTCTTTGACTGGCATAGCTTGCAAACTGTGTTATTTATTGAGCAACAGTTGACAATACCTTTATATTTCTGCAGCATTCAGAATTCCATTTAACAATGGTCAGGATTGCTTTATGGATTGTTTGGGCATCCAGCACTCTGAGCGCTTCCTCCCACTGTCAATTATTTTAATTTTCCCGTCTCAGATTGCATTCATTGTGCCAAAAATACATTCTATGGGTTCCTCGCCAAATACCGTCCAAGTCAACAAACCAGAAATTTCCTGTCAACTGGAGAGGGGAAAGAACGGAATTTCTTGAAAAGCTTAATCCAGCATCCTTTCCTGTCTGTGGTAATATCTGTGTCGGTTCTGAGCTGTTTGAAAAGGGAAGCTGGCAAACCAAGAGGTCTAAAGCAACTGTAGAAACAACAAGTAATAGATTAGCACCTTTTTTTCAGCCTGTGGTAACCTGTTTTATGTAGTACATCTGGGATACATATTTGCAGGCCTGTGAAGACAGGATGGATTGTTTTTCTCCAGTTTAATAGATTAGCAAAATACGGAACCAGAGAGAAGGGAGAGAGAGAGATGCATGTGTAAGCAACTGCAACATCCAAGAATAAGCAACAGGTAGGCTTAGGTGTTTTCTGGCTACTGTCAACATGAATAGATACATGGGAGCATAAGAGCTGCCCAGGATCATCTAGTCCAGCATGCTATCTCAGACTTGCCAGTGCCAAATGTCTTAAAGTAAGGTGGAGGAATTTATTTCCCATAAAGCATAAAACTCTCTAGACATTTTTTAGTTTTGGAAGATGGGATTTAATATATCTTTCCAAAATGGGGTAATCGGACAGCTTTGGATTTCCTGGTGTGTATGTAAGTATCCCGTTCCTTTTCAAACTTTGTCAAGTTCTTTGTCATAATGACTTCTTGTGACAATGAGTCCTTTTGTGATATTGTTCATATGTTCCTTTTCTTGATTTTTGAAGCATTTCTAAGTGCACTGTTGGATTTCTCTCACCTTTTTGCTTCATCTAATGTCCGTGTGCTTACTTATTATGAGATCAAGTTTCTTGCTCTGAGTTAATTGTGCAATCCATTACTTGTCACCATTTAATTTCATCCAGTGTCCTTTGTACGCATATTCTGAGACAATAATTCTTGATCTTTTTCTGTACAATGCATTTTTTATTATTCTCATTTGTCTCTTTACTAAGGTAAGTAATCCTACTTTGCTCTGACTGCATTGAAATGTTTTTTCTGGGCTCCTTTTCGTTACGGTTCTTTGAAGCTCTTCCACTTAGACAGTGTCTTTTTTGAAATGGATTGATTGATGCTGTGCATGTACTTTGGAATAGGTTGCACAATGACATGTATTGATACTATAAGTGCATTTTTTACAATCCCTTTTGTAAGATTCTGTGAATGTATATTTTCTGTGGTTACTCACAACTATTAGAAAATAAAGCCTATAATTCCTATCATAGTATTTAGTAGTAGTAGTATTCAGTTAATCTGTTTGTATTAACTAAATGTAAACATCTCGTTAAAAGCTAAGAACAAAGTGTTAACAAAAAGCCTGGTTTTATAGCTGTGTCATCATCGAGGCTTATTTTGTGAAGGAAAATCAGGTCTTAGACAGTGAATCACACCCAGGCCTTTTTTTCAGTGTAGGTAGCATTTAAAACCTTGTACTATATTCATAGCTCTCTTCATGTAGCTCACATCCTGATATCAAGACATCCTTTGACAAGAAGTAAAATGGCTATTTTGAAAGTAAGAAATTTAACCCGATCAAGGACTAAACCCATAAGCATCTACAGATTTTCAACTAATGCTGCAAGTATTTATCAATTAATATTTTTTAATTTCCTACCAAATCTGCATTGAGTATATTTCTGCTTCTACCTCATGTCAAGCCAAAAGAAAAACAAACAACAAACCTACAACAAAACTATAAATTAGGCAAACTGCTTATGGCAAATACATGTCTTAGAAGCTTTATACTCAAAATTACTTGTCTTTACCAAATACTTACCGTAAAGAATTTTTCCCACCAATTATTCGCTTTTGTCGACGATGTAGTAACCTCAATCCACAAACAGAAGCAAGAGAATCTAAACCAGAAAGGGAGATGTAGACAGCATTAAACTCAAAATGAAAAGTAGCCGATCTTCAAAGAGAGTTAACTAAAAAAAAAAAAACCAAACCCATGAAGGCTGAAGTTATTCTGTGTTTCATGGTAGTTTTTAACAACCAAATTTTGCTTGGGGAAAATACACTGAATTCTCTCAGGCTTAGAATGAAATTCTTTTTTGCTGAGATCTTTTGACTGTGATCAAAGAGCAATTTACACATGTGTGCTCTGCTTCTCAAGTGTAGGATTTTTTTTTTTATAGGGTTCTTCTTTACTTCATGTAAGTGGAAGCAGAGCTTGGCATACCACATAGGTCTCAGTCCTCAGCTGAAGATAACCTATATCTTGAAAAGATGAAAGTAGCTGTCTAGGTTTTTGCATTTTTGTGTCCCTTGTATGATTTAAGAAACATGGCTCCTGTAAACTATGGTAGACAAATACCCTGTATCATTTGAATAGTCTTTACAATTCCTTTGCGCAGCTGGCATAGCAATAAGCTCACACAGCGTAAGCAGAGAGGATTTCCCACTACTTTTGTTTCTATAATTCTTTTGGTATAACTGTTTCCTTTGTGAGGTGGGATTGTTTAAGTCCATCTCTTCCTACCGTGACAGTTCCCCATCCGAACCTGTTGGTCTGCCACTCACAATGGGACTTCACCTTTATTGCTGTTCCCGGGGACCTTCTTGCTTAGGTGGTCACAGATCACCCCCGCGTCCTCGCTGTGACGGCAGTTGTGCGTCCCAATGTCCTGCTTAATGCAGTCTGCCAAGGATCTCTCATTTCCTGTACATTTCACATTATCCACATGGATCGGGCCTTTGCCCTCCCCAAAATATGCCATTGTCCTTGCTCTAGCCGGACCTCTGGAAACAGAGCATATTTTTTTTTTTTTAATTAAACATTTTGAGGCATTATTCTACATTTTACTCAACTGAAATATTTCAGAGTGAGTAGTGAAAGACATTGAGGTTTTAGTCCAAGTCCTGTCACTGATTCACTTGATGACAACTTTTCTTCTCATTGCCTCTGTTACTCTGGTAAGTAGAAAAAAAAAATAAGTATAACAAAATTGCCACAGTTCATTAATGTTTAAAAAGTGCTTTTATGTATCTAGTTAGGAGGCACGATGCAAAGTATTTTACATTGTAACGGCATTACAAATATCTATAAAGCAAGATATGTGAAAGCTGCTTTTCATAATCTCTTTAATCCTTGTAGAAAATCAGCATCTGTGAATGCTAAAAATAATTTGTTCTGGTCTGATTCCCTCAGAAAAATGGGCCAGTTAAGTACGGTATACTTGCAGTGTAGTAGGAGCTATGATTTACAGATCTATTAGTTGTTAATAGTTATTAACATATTCTGTTATCATGCCATTTTTAAAGTGCACCCCACAGTTGAATTCTAAAACTGTAATGTAACTGGAGAAAGACTGAACCCAGCTCAGTCTCAGCACCCACCTTTTCCTGGGAGGAACCCCGTACTTAGTGCTTGTGTAGCATTTTTGTGCATAGGCCTCAAGGCACTTTGCAAAGAAGGTCAGTATGATAATCCTATGCTTGTATAAGTATCAAACCTAAGTATTTAAATGTCGAACTTAGGACATTTTATTAGGGTTCGAAGTCTTGATCCTTATAGCTTGCATGTAGTGCCCTGCAGCTTCAGCAGTGACCGCAGTGTCAGTTGTGTGAATGACCTCTTATGAATGATGAACTTTTTTCCCAAATGAGGGAGTGGATGAACAAACACAATAAAAAACCAACATGAATTGTCCATGTTAGCTCTCATTTGGTAACTTTTTTGATAGATTATTCCTTTTAATTACTTAGGATAATGCTTCTTAATATATAAATAGAAGTTTTGTTGTATACGGTTTAAGAGTCAGCAAGAATTATCAGTGGGAGACCACCCAACCAGCTATACAGAGAAGTGGGGCAGCAAGCCACAGCCCCCTCTAGGTGTGTCTGAAGTACAAGTTTACATATCAGTTAAGAGCAATTTACTGATATTTTATTGTGATAAGAATATAAGGAATTCTAGATAACTAAAATGTTGCACTATATCATACGTTTCCATTTTAAAGGATATGTTACAATTGCATGTTGTAAAGGACAGTACTTCTATGTATACAAAAGCGTAACTGCACGTACAATGAGATGCTGGAGTAGAGAAAGAGAGTTTAACAATGAAAATATATTAGGCAAGAAAGTATTTCTCTCCTTTTGCACCTCTTTTTATACCTCTTTTAATACCTGCAGTGTTGAGGAAGATAGGTGGGAATGGCATAAAGAGTTTATGTCCCTTCATCAGCTAGGGATTCTCTGCTGGGGAGGAATTTTGATTTGTCATACCATTTTCAAAGCTTCATCATACTAGAAGTGTGGCTGAATCAAACTCAAAAGAATCCAGCCCTCAATTGCCCATATCCATATAACTGAAACATGAAAGTGATACACACCAGCTTCCTCCTTTTTCAAACTCGCGCATAGAAGGGTAGGCAGGCAGATTTTCTAAGTAGGGAGTGTTGGTTAGAATGCAAGAATTGTAAAAAGCCGGGAAAGAGAAGCATGTAAAACACTTGACAGAGATGATACCACAAGGTCAACTGTTGGTACACATTTTTAATTCCCATGGCTAGCATGTATTTACCAGATAATCCAAAGCCTTAACTGACTTTGGAACCAGTATAGGACAATCTTTGCCTAATGAGTTTAGTATGACTTGACTTGTCAGTCACAAGCAATGTGTCTTTTCTGGCCCCAAATATTTTTCTTTTGTGAATGATACTGTGATTACAGATAATTACAAAAAAATGTCCAACTCGTCAATACCTGTGGGCAGCTGATGTGTCCATGTATGCTATTACGAAATGGTGAGACAGTACAGGCACTCGTTGCAAATTCTTACCTGGTTTTAGCATCTCTATGTCAAACAACAAAGTTTCTGCTTTAGGGCATTGCTCTTAAGTTCCTCAGGATATTGAAAAAAAACTTTGTTGTGAATCACCACAGTATAATTAGCCTTTCCCAGAGAAGTATTTATTGCAGTTTAGTATAGAATTGTCTCTGGAGACTTACCGGCTACTTAAAAAGAGCACTGCCTCTGTTGGCTTACCAGATAAATCTCAAAGAATACTCTGACATCTGTGAGGTCACATATGTAAATATTTTAGGTGAAAGAGATGTAGAGAGACAAAGATGAGGGAGGGAACTTAGTGCATATGGATGGCATCATGCATTGACATGAACTGGATCACGGGACTTGGACTGCAGAGACTCTTCATACCATTATATGAAAGCTATGCATCTCTTACTGTGCATCAGTAATCTCTGAGTTTGCTGGTAATTGCTATGAAAGGTGTGTCCATACCTGCTCTTAACAAAAAACCCCTCACTGTTTAAATAGAACATCTACCAGGAAACAGGTGTAAAAATCGTGATGTTCTAGAGCAAGGAGTGCAGCTGAATAGAGAAAATTATTTCATATAATTGGGAGATCTCTAAATGTAGAAGTGTTAAGTCTTATGTGTTTGTTATGTGCTGGAATGTGCTCTTACAGCTGGTTTTAGTCCACTCGTAACAAAGGTGTATGTGTCCCTTAATTGCCGCTTTCCAAGCAAGCTATTTATGCACAGATGACCACCAGAGAAACAATCTTTTTGCTTGCTCAGATCTGTCCCTAGAGAGAAGGGCGGCTTCAGGTCTTATCCCCTAGCTTTTCTCAGACACAAGGCCATACACAATAACATGCTAAGCTCTTCAGATGCAGTATTGCCATTACTGATAATACCGTCAATCAGGAAATCCAGTTGATTAGTATAGATGGCCAACTGCCCTAGAATTTTTTTTTCCTGTAGTAGATCATTTTTGGAGCACTAATGGCAGGATATTTTTTCATTTGGGGGGTGTGTGTGCATGTGCATTCTTATAAGCCTGCCCTAAATGAAAGGGGTCCAATTTTACTGGACTGTTTAATTCACCAAAATGCAAGAGCTTCTAAAACCGTCTTTCACTCTTTACTCATTCTATCAAAATACTTTTGTATGTTACACCCGGTCACATAGTAGATAGTAGTTCAGAAAAGGTCTGTGTTCTCTTAGTGTTTATCTTGCTACAAATATCCTTTGATTAGGGTGCTATTAATTATTTTTATGTTTTCATGACTGGTTTTAGCCAATTAGTAGGGCTGTTTTCTAATGTTCTTTATATTATGTTTTTCTAACATTAATAATGGATTTGACAAACTGGCTTAATGAGACATCTTTAAAACTAGTATTGCTTTCAGCCTAGTGATTTTGCCGACTCAGGGATTTTTTTATTTCAGTCTCAGAATGAACCCTAGGAAATGGCTGAGAATGTTGCAAAGCAGGATTTCGTAAAATAGATGTACAGATGAACATTGACAATATAAATAATATATGCAGGAAAACCTCAGTCCATTTTCTCAGTGTTTACCCTTTGCTTACACAAGTCTTCCTTTTTAAGGCAGTCTTTTCTCCCATTTGTAATAATAAATGTGTGATTTTTTTTTTTTTTTTCCCAAGGAATGTAATTCCCCAGTAGGAAAGACTTGAGAATTAAACATAGCGTTGTAAAGGGAGTTGAATGATACTGTTTAGTTCTGTGATCAGTCTTAATGAAAACTGATGTCAACTTCAGTATTATGTGCTTTTTGAATTCCTCTCAGGAAAAGGTCATAATGTGTTTATTTCTAAAGAAACAACATTTATCAACACTCAAGCTCAGGTGCATGAACCCAGAAGCCCCAGCCTTGCTTTGGAACAGTCAAGTCACCACTGAATATAATTTGAACTTCAGCAAAAAGTTCTGTGCATGAACTCCTAGGCCCAGAAGCAATTCCAGCTCATCAGTGCACGTAACGGCATAGTCAGGTTTGTGGAATGCAACTGTCTAGACATAGGGTCGCCAAGATCCAGCATTTCCGACAAGCTCTCCCAATTGCTGGAACCTAATTTTAGATTTCTAAAATGTGTCTATCCCTTGTCCTTCAGGAAACACGTGCTGTGTTGTATCCTATAATCTTAACCCCCCATTCTGACATGACACAAATTGAGAATCCAGCCAATGGTCTGTCCTTGTAGAGATTTAAAAACAGGAGGTGGGGATAAGTGGTTGAGTTTGATGATCTGAGGGAGACATATAACAGGCCAGAGAAGCTGAGGATGAAGCAGACTAAATGAATGATTCAGTGGGACATAATACAAGTCAAGTTTTGTAGTTTTGAAGCCATAGTCTACTACTACTTACAAATATGCTTTACTAGATGAATACCAAACAATTTTTAAAAGGCATACATTATGTGTTCAGACGTAATTTGATGACATTCAGTTGCACAAACTTTACATTGTTAGATACAGCAAACAGATAAAGTGATTTGTATTTCTTAAGCTCAGATTTCTTTACAGATACACTCAGAGAAAACATTTCGCTAGTTTCCTGTTATATTTCACTAGTGTTCTGGATATTTTTCAGCTCATATTAGTTCTGCTATTTATGTCTGCCCTATAGTTGTTCTATCTTTACTGCTCTTAGGTATCCAGAAAAAAATTGCTTATGAGTGATGTAAGCCTGATTAAGCGATTTAGTTCAAAAGTGACACATATACATTGCAGTGGTTTTAATTAGAGGGTATTTTTGTCCTGCCAGGTCTATTCCTATATTAAATGAAGCTTATTCAAATTACTGTCATGCAGGCCGAAGCCATAATCCTTTGTATAACAGTTTTATCAAATCTCCAAGCTACCTCAAGTCAACCCAGATCAGTAAATGAAGGAAAAACCCCATGAAACTAGGAAATCAATAGCCGGTGTGCCTACATCTGAGTCTGCAGAAATCATATCCACACCTTGTGACAGTGGACACTGACCTGTTGCTATATTTCATTAGAAATTGTAACAGTTATGTTAGAACCTGTAAGGATTTCAAAGCCATCATTAAGGTTCACAAAAGATAGATATTATCAATATGCAAAATTATATCTTTCAATGAAAACAGATCAAGAGCTTTTTGAAACAATACAACCATTACCCCTGAAATTTTAGCCAAATTCCAGACAATTTCAGTAAACCGTGGTAAACCAAGTCTAGGTTCTGAATATTTGTATTTTCTTTGCTAATGTAATGAAAAAGGCATTTTGAATTCCCCAAGGTTTTTCTATGTATACTGTTACATCAGATCACTAAAGCACTAGAATTTAGGTTTCTTAAGTTTTTCTGTGTTGACTAAAGATGACTCTATTAAAATTGTTACATGAATGAAAATTGTCACTTAAGTATGGTGAAACACAGAGCTCTCACACAAAATCAGAAACAAAACAGAGAATCTACATAGTTCACAGAATATGTAATCTGTGCTATTACAGATGTTAATATTAGTTTCCCTCATTTTTTCCGAATTAGAAATTTCACTCTAACTTTTAAAAAATGTTTAGAAATCTGAAAACAGAAGATGAAAGAAGTAAATTAAGAACAGTTCGAGTGTCAAAGAGCACAGAGCAGATGATACACTAAATCAAATTCTCAGTTACGTTAGTGCAACTAAGTGTAAAAAAAAAAAAAATTTGGTGTAATATGTTTATATCATATTGACGTGTAGCACCATAAGTGACAAATAAAATACAGTATTTAGTCAATAGCTTAGTAATTTGGAATATTTAATTTCTAAAAAAATATTTAACAGTCAGACTGTGATATGCCTTTGAATATTAAAATTCCTTTTCCCACTTATGCTAGTTAATGAATACTCCCTTTGAAGACATAGCCTTACTACTTCTCATACAAATAGTATAAATACACTTTTCTAAAAGAATGTCAAATAGACAAGTTTTAAAAAGCATATATTATGTTATCAGACATACGTTGGTGATACTCGGTTGCAGAAACTTAACATTTTTAGACACAGCAAACAGATAACTTGAGAAACAGCTTAATGATTTTCTTACTTGTAGCCAAGCTGTCGACAGACTACAGCTGCATCCTTATCAGACCATCCATCATCACAAATTGTGCCCCACTGGCCATTGATAAAAATCTCTACACGTCCTTCTTTCTTATTCTCACCATCCATCAGCCTGATGGGAGGACCTGGGAATAAATTACTGCTGTAAACTCACAACAACAGAAGCAAGAACTAGTACTTTAAGTCATTTTCATCACGTTCAGTATCTAGGGTCAACTGATGTTTATGTTCAACAAGCCTAATATCGGCTGTTAAAGTAGTCATATTTTTCTCAGCTGGCAAAAGGAAGCAGTTTGTGCAAATTACGAGACAAATATGAAATACTACTGTATTTTGAACTTCAGAGTTCATCTGGTTCCTTCATTTCATACAAATATGTGACATAGCTCAGAATTTGACCACAATGGGCACAGAACAATTCTCCCCCTAAAGGCAGAAAACACCTGAGATATCTTTGATACGATACCTATACAAGCTGGACACGTTTTCCTTGCAGAAACTTAATGGGTGAATTCAACTATATCTCAATTTATAAATCCATTCTCAAACTGGTTGCTACCACTCCTCTTAACCCCTATCTCAGCAAAAAAGTGCAGCATTGTGTTGAACTTCAGTTATTACTTACTGTTATGCATGCTGCTCTGTAGCATATTTTGTGTGATAGCATAATGTTCTACAGCATGTTATTCTAGACTAATGTGTGATTATTTTTATAGCAATTTAAATTGATTGCTTACTCAGATATGTTCATAATAGAAAATCTCACTTATGTGGATTAGTCAGACTTAATTAATCATGGTTCGTTCAGTGCTTGGCCTGTAGTTATTTTTGAATTATTAAGCAAAGTACGTCTTTGATTCTCACTTACATTAAAACTCCTTTATAGCATGCTAGCAATGCAAGTAGCCTTAAAACAGTTACGAATTCCTCTGAGGCCTCTTTATAATGTTTAAGTGAGCATCACCTTCTAAATCTTTTAGTATGTCATACTTTATAATCCTTAATACACTAAGGAGAGTTTCTTTTTAGAATAATTGGAAAGACTGTTCCTCATTCTTCTAACCTGTTCCTAATCTTTTCTAAATCTGTAAGGATGAGAAATTACTTAATTATGCTCTTAAATAAAGCAGTATTTTGAAACATTTGCATTTGATATTTAATTCAGATTAATTTGGGGTATGAATAACTTTTGTATACCAAACCTTAGTTAAATCTGGCCTAATTCATTAATTAAAAGAGGAAAGATTTGAAAACAAAATTAAAGTCTGTTTACTTCAAATGTCACTTAAAGCATATTGTTTATACTGGAGTTCATACTGTCTGGACAGTTACATGAATTAACTTCACCAACTTTCTGTTTAGCTACATTGTCGTGATCTTACATACTAAATAAATTTGTAGTTATCGTAGTGTATTCTATCTCATTTTTAGTGTTCCTTAAAGTCTGTATTTCCTCAAGTCATATCATCTACTAATTTTTCATATTTTTCCACTGAATTCATCCTTACAGGGAGAAAAAAGGCTTTTTCAAATGCTGGGAAGTAAATGGTAATAACAGATTCTTTGTCTACTTTCCAATCAGAAATCTTGTAGGAAATGTCAGATACACTGTCTTCATTTTCTTGTTGAAATGATGTGTTATTCTGGAAGAATATGCTTTAGATGAAAATTATATTACCCAGCTAGAGACATGGGATATTAATGATACAGTATAGCTATTTTATTGTTATCTCATCTTCTTGTGTTTTAGAAAATGTATATATATATTTATGAGCACAAAATTAATGTAACTTTCTGTTAATGGGGGATGTGAGAATGTTACCATATGGATGCATTTAACTGAACCAGACCTCCTTCAGCTAAGATTATATTTTATAGGAATTTGAGCAAAGCAGCACAGATGGTTTGCATCTGTAAAGACAGCAGTCACAATTTGAATTCCTGTTATTTTTGGTCTGAGAAAATTCTTTCTACCAAATATGATTTGACATCATCTACACATAATGGAACTGTACTGCAACATAAAACATTCATTGGATTGTGAGAGGTCAAAAGGCTATAAAGAAAAAGACTATGAAGAGGCAGAGACTAGAAAAGTACATGTGGAAGCGCTGATTGTTGCTGTAACAGGTAGCAATGTCATGCAGTAAATCCATGTCTTAGTTTGCAGGATAGAGCTTCAGTCTGTAATTTCCAGAGAACTTCAGGCACCCAGGCATACAAAGCCATTACATTTCAGTTGAAGCTGTGAATCCAACTCCACTAGTTATAATTCTAATTTCAAAATCGACTAAAATACTCTTGGGTAAACTAAAGAATATCGGCAACAATTTTGTAGAAGGGTACCTACTGACAAGCTACAAACTTAGTATGTAGCAAATTTTAAAAATGAAACTGTTTTTCAGAATTGCTGAGCAACCCATTGTTCCCCTGTAATTTTACTGTGCATATGTGATAGCCAGAATTCTTGTTTTATTATCTACATGTGGATTTAGGAATCTTTGGACTTCATTTGTATATTTTTTTTTTCTGCAATGCCACTATGTAATTAGTGTTTTTCTCTCATTTGTTTTCTTGTCTTTTTATTCTTTTTTTCATACAAGTTTGTAGGCTTTTTGACATTGGAACTGGCTCTTTGATCTGTGTTTGTAGTATCATTCTGTCCTGGTCAGCAAGCGGGGCCCATTCACCCAGGCACAATAAAAATTATAGGCAACAGTAATACAGAAATAATTTTGTGCTTCTCACCCTTCCTTCCTGCTAACTCTGAACTTCCCCTTTCTCCATATCTCTTTTTGGATTGTCTGAATGTAAGGCCATAGGAGGATATACTATTGATTTATATTCCTCAGTGCTTGGGTATGTCTCCAACTTTTGATGGCATGAGACAGTTACTTAAAACTTGGAGAGTGCTGAGTGAAATGCAGTATACCATTAGGAAGTGCTGGATAGGTCTAAAATCTGGTGAAGATTGAGAGAACAGGATCTCTGGAATCTGACTTTGTTACTTTACAAATTTGTGTTGATCTTTAATGTTCTGGCTGTTTATCTTCCTTTAAACAAAGCTTGACTACTTCCTATGATCTTCAGGAGAAAAGTGAGCTTTTTTTCCCTTCCCATGCCTTCTTTGCACACATCTGCCAAATATTAAGGTTTTGAGCATCCTTAATTATACTGTACTTTGCTCGGATCTGCACTCACCGCAATACTCATACTGTGACTTTACCAAAGAGATGCCTTACCAAGTGAGAGTTTATGGCTATCGTTATCTGGATGGCAAATGAGTCTGACATCCTCCTGATGGTTGCAGTCGTGCTTTCCCCACTCTCTCCTTGAGCATTGCAGTAGGTTTGTCTCCTTCCCTGAGCAGCTGACATCATCCAACCAGATGGGCCCAGAGCTTCCTTCTGAGTAGCTCTCAGGTGCGCTTTTTCCATACCTGCATATGTATACATGATGTTTCAGTCCACAGTGATCAGAGGGCATGTGATACTTAAGCACTAGAAAGGAAATAAATTATTTCTGAAGAAATAAAAGTTTCTCAAGCAGTAACAGTAAACAGTGTTAACCATGACAGAGCAGGTTCAGCTAGCGTTAAATTCAATGAGAGCACCATGTGGTGCTGGTTTGGTAATGTTTTTTTTAAGGAATTACATTAATACAAACTTGAGAATGTAATACCTTTGATTAAGGCCTCCCTTCAACCAAGCATATGGCTCACTGACTTTGAGACTTAAAGCATATTCTTAGTATTATATATACATTTGAATGTCACAGTCTGGGGAAAAATGAGACAAAATTTGTTTTTGAGTGTGAGCTATTATAATCTGAAGGCAAGACAACAATCACCTAGTGAGAGTGTGTCTTTGTAGCCACAGTCAGTAGAAAAAGTAGTGAAGAGTGAATGCATGAAACTCCAATCGGTTTTTTTCTAAAATATGCTTTTCAATATCTAACAGTGTTCCAGGGCCAGACTGTGGGTTTTTCTGAGCTAGATCCAGAAGGACTTATACCTTGAAAATGTCTGTGATTTTTAATGACTGTTTGACAAGCAAAGATTTTGAAGAATCAAACTTTTATAGGCAAAATAGAATACAACAAATCAGTTTTTCTCTATAGTGTATGCATTGATCTCAGTTAGCCAAAAAGGTGATGGGAAGGAACTCTGTGAATAAAGGCCGCTGAATCACAACCTCAGTTGAAGCTTTTTCTTCTACCTAAACTGAGACCATAAATATCTCTTTGAGACTGAGGGAAGCAGGCTTTAATGGATCTTAACTCAGTAGTTTCTATGAAGCACTCAGCTAATATTAAAAAAACAGACTCTTGAATAATGTAGGGTTCATGTAAATGTCACCATTGTCAAGTCAGAGAGTCAGATATCTAATAGCAAGTAATCTTACTTAAATCCCAGCTGCCGGCATACCACCTGCGTATTCAGCTCTGTCCACCCGTCATCGCAGATTGTGCCCCACTGCCCAGTATAATAGACCTCCAGGCGTCCCTCATGACTGCCTTTCCCACTTGTTAGTCTTAATGCACCATCTGTGTCATTAACAAGTAAGGAAAAAACAAAAACAAGAATCAGTTTTTCTTAGGTCCAATTATTGTTCGAAAACAAAATTAATAACACTGCATTTACTGCATCCGATCAGAATTAGACTATTAAATCTAGTGCTGATCACTAGGTGTCATTTAATGAGAAGATCAAAGAAATGCCATAATGCACCCAGTCAGCTGTGAAGTGTTGTGTAATGCAGTTGCTTAAGTGCAAGAGAAATAGCACAAGCTATTGATCCCCCAAGCCCTTATTACATGCCAAGTCCGCAGGAGTGGGTTCTGATTATGTGATTTCAGTGTATATACACCTTATCTTTTTCTTTGTATATTCTGTTATTTCCCATTGCTTTTATGCTGAAATGCTTACTGGTCTTGATAGATGTGATACACAGTTAAGGCATGCCCCACATAGTAAGTGGCAGTTAGCATGTTACTGAGCAACCATGGCTCGTGTTGAATAATGAGATTTTCTGTACCTGTAAAATTTCCGTAGCCAACAGCTGGTTTATTTTGATACTGCCAGAACACTTTATTACTGTGGGGTTTTTTGTATCTGCAAACTTTAAAAACTCTTTCCAGAGCTGTGAACTCTGCATTTGTTGCTGCTTTCCTGCGTGATTATCAGTAATTGGTGTACCTGTGAGAGGTGTGCAGGAAACGCCAGCATCTTCTTTGTGGCCGCAGTTGTGTTCTCGCCAGGAGCTTTTTGGACACTGTTCTATAGATAGTTCGTTTCCCGTGCACCGCACTTCATCCAGCAGGATGGGGCCTGAGCCTTCTCCAAAGTAAGCCTGGCTCCACGCCTTGGCAACACCCCTGTGGAAATGTAACAAACACCCAGTCAAGAACAAGCAAGCTGAACAGTGTGAGACTTGCTGGGAAGAGCTAAAAGGTTGCATATCCAGCTTCTGAAGTAGCAGATGGGACTGCCTAAATAGCCGCTGCACTGGTAACTGACAATGCAGCCCGTGTTATGTCATGTCATGTGATGTGGTTCCACAGTCAACTTTCGTCTCAGCTGAGGCTATGGAGTGACTTAAACATACTGGTTCCACACTTCCACAGCTTGAACATATTTAGAACATCAATTTCTATTGGTTTGTATCTATGAGATTTTTCTTTTCTGTCCCTTTTGATTTTTAAACACAACTTTCCTAGAAGAGATTTTAGATGTACAGCTTGGGTATGAGGGTTCTAATTTTAATTTTCATTTAATGTCTATATGTAGTAAAAAAATCCGATATATATTTCTACAGTGACTTTCATCTGTTGTCCTCAAAGCACATTAAGCAAATCTCAAATACCCAGATGAGGCAGACAAAAGTGATTGTTCCCCATTTAGTCATGTGAAAACCACGGCAAAGAGATATTAAGTGACTTGACAATGTCGTACCACCAATCAGTGGTAGAAATAAGAACAGAAAGCTGACCAATGACTAGCCTTGTGTCTGTTATACTCTTTATGTCAGCATAGAGGATTTTGAGCACAAAACCCAACATAAATTGAAAACTCTCCATTGTTTCAGCATTACAGAACTCATGCAGTGTGTCACACTTGATGATCTATCAGGATCTTTCCAATTCTATTGAAGATACCATGTCTTTCGCATGTAAATGTTTTTCATGGTTTGGTTTCTTTCCACTCAGTAGTGTCAATGTTCATATATCCAGTCTAGTTTTTATAGAAATATTCTCAATGTGTCTTCTTTTTCAACCTGTAAGATTGAAATGTCTAAATTTTTTACTATAATAAATTACCTATCTAAAGGATTAGTTTAAATTGATTAACATACAGTTTGGGTGCAGGGCTCTATACTAATTATTAATTTGCTTTAAAGAGAGTTTTCCACTAGTAGACATATATTGTCACGTAACACCTAACAGGAATAGTATATTCAGCTGAATACTGAAAACATGACAGGTCTTGACTATTTTGTTTTGGGATGTAATCATTCAAACTCTTAACTGGCTTTTGCGACTGTGTGTCAGAATAGTACATTGCTGTGATTTTTTTTTTTAATGTAAGTTGCAGTAGTTCATGTTTTTAAGGCACTGACTCATTAATCCATGTATGGATGTAGATAGATGTGGATTTCATTTCTAGTGCTTTGTATAAATATGTAACAATCTCTGTTCTCTCTTTTTTTTTTTTTTAAAGGAAAATAATACTAAATTTACAATTAGCAATCATACAAATTCTTGATAAACAGTAAAGGGGTATGGGAAAAATAACAACAGTAAGAGGCTTAAAGAAATTAAATCAGAATCGGAAAAAGCTCTATAAAAAGGATGTGGAAATTCATGGTAGACACTGCGTAGATGGTAGTGCTCAGTAAATAAAAGCACACACAAGAAAGGTAAATTAAATAATATGTGTTTTGCACTTTCATTTTGTTTCAAATCAATTTGGTTTTAGTATTTTCAAGCTAATGTGCTTCATTAATCTTGAAAATGCACTGTTAATTTTCAGACTGTTTCTTTGATAACCAGATGCCTTCTTCAAGTGGTGGAGAACATGGAAAAAATCAAAAAGCAGGTCTTACTCAAGTAGAGAGAAGAGTCACAATCTGTGATTGCTTCAAAGAAGCAGGTAAGCAAACCAAAAAATACCCTCAAACACTCAGCAGGCAACGTTTTAGCAAAACGCATAGCTTTAGTTGAAGTTAGTACCTTATTTTTGAGACAGATTTTTAATTAGACATTACCTTTTCTTCCGAATGACCTTCCTAATTCCAAATAACATATTAACAGATATCTTGGTCTAATTTTGTTTCTTTAGCAATGACAAGAAGAATTTTAATAGATTGGAAATTATATTTTTCCCTGAGATTTGCCAACATTTTTACTGATTGCCCTTACTATTCTTTCATTTAGTTTGTTAAGTAACCATGCATTTTTATATGTAGCATTAATTTACTGAACACTTGTCTTTTGCAATGCTGGTAATGGGAAAAAGAGCCAAGTTCTCCATCTCTTACATTTCATAAAGAGCTGCTTTTTGAACTGGTTGAAATTGTGAATGACTATATAGTAAACTAAGAAAATATAATCTATAGGATACACTAAGGGTTATACTTATTTCAAATCTAGGTATCCCATTTATATTTAAGCATCTAAATAAATAAAAATATCTTGGTTTTCTAGTGTATCTTTCTGATGTACCAAGATAGGCTCTGTGAGTTCTCAGCACTTCAGGCTATTTTTGTAGAATTGAATAAATATGGACTGAAGAGCCTACTTTCAGGATACCTATTTTTATTAATATTACCCTAAATATATTATAGGCTTATTAGAGAAAGCCTGGTTTACTGGTAGTTTTTGAGATGATTGTACTTTGGAACATTTATATGTATAAGATAAATTATCTTCATTTAAGTTTATTGAGTAGTATTTGCATATATACAAACTTCACACAAAAAGAAAATTCTCGTACGTAGCTTCCGTTTCTTGTATTTTTTTAATTCTGATGCTGGTACAAATGTATAGAAAATGTTAGAAAAAAAATCCTTATTCATTAAGAAGCTGGCAGAAATCAAAGAGATAATGCTTGACTACTCTGAATGTTGGAAACAAATTATACCATAATCTAGTAAGATTCTCTGGAGTTCCAATAAAGCAGACACAACACATCTCATTACTATAACAAGGGCAATTTGTATCAAGCAAGAAGTATTTATGAAACCAAATAATGAAATAAATTATCATTATTTTTCACCTATTAATGGTAGATTAATATTCTGAAGTTTTATAGGAGCGCTACAGAAAAGTTGAAAGGATGTGGGAAGCTGCTTACTGAGATGCTTTACTTTTACAATTTGTGGCACATTTCCAGATGGACTAACAGTATGCAAATTTAGATTATTTTTATTACTTCATAACTGGTCTACTGCCACTGTTGGTAAAATTTCACTTCACAGTAATGAGCACATTTGTCAAGACATCTTGATTACTTGAGAAATTCTGTAAATCCCTAGACATATTTCAAAAAGACTTAGCACCATCTTAATACAATTTATTTACTCAGAAAAATGAATCAAATTAGAAGCATCTCAGAACTGCAGTTTCTGAACATTAAATATAAGTAATCAAATGTTTTAGTATAATCAGTAAGGAGGCAGGTTAAGAGCATGACATTTGTCATTAGTATACAGAAATGTAAAGCATAGCTTAGTAACTTCCCAAACTTATTAATAGTGGCCCAATTCAAAAGCAGAAGAGGCTTGAAGGTAAGAAGAAAGACTTTCTATTAGGTATTCCCAACTGAAAATGTGCAGGAATATAGAAATACACCATAAAATAAACTGGGGAAAAATGAAAATCTGATGTCAGAGGAGCATGTTGATTCCCACATGGCTCACCAGGAGATCTAGAAGCTTTTTAAGTACTGCACAGTTCTCATCCTTTTGAGCTAATTTGGATGGCACCAGCAGTCCAAGGCCTCAGTTCCATGTTACAAAACAAGTATACTCTGGGAGCCACCCATTAATGCCACAAAGCTTGCTACCTTCAATGCCACTTCTTTTAATTCATCATAATCCCAGCGGGGTTGAACAGGCAAGTTCTGTTCCAGTTTCCTCTGCACTGACCTGCTTAGTTCTCATCCAGTCCATCTCAGACATAATCCCCCTCTCCTCCTTGGGTTTACATCTTAGTATCTTCTCTGTATCTTGCTCCTAGTTCTTTCCCTCTTCAACCCATCTGGCCTTTCAGCCCAATTGTCCCCGTCTCCTTCCTCTCTGATCCAGCAGTTCTCCTCTTTGCTTCCCACTTCTGCAGCATCTTTCCTCAAATACTGAATACTTATCTTCTGTGTGGTATCAAAATCACCCCCGGCTGTTCAGAAGAGGAGCAAGAAAATCCTGTTCTGCTGCTGTGACTATATTATGGACCATGCTTAGTTCAGGCAGAATTGCTGACAAGCTTAACTGTCAAAACTTCAAACAGCTCTCTACTCAGTATATGCAAACTGACAGTCTTCAGAGACTCGTTACTTAAACGAATCTTGAGAGATTCTCACAGGCATGCCAAAAACCATATCCTTTCTGACAAAGCAGTGCTCTTACTCCAAAGCAAGGAGGCTGTTAGACTCCTCAGTAAAATGGATGTAAGGATTTTAACAGTCAAAGCAACTTCCTTTTCTTCACCTAGGGTTTTTGATTGAAACTTTACTGAAATTGTAGTGAGTTTTCACTAAAAAGTCAGCATTTATTCTGAGACAGATCCTTTGCCTGTCCTACAGACAAAATTGCCCCTATCATATGACACTGAAAACTGGATCCTATAAATCAAAGTTCCAGGGACATGAAGGTATTGGCACTTTTGACAACTCCAAGCTATGTATCTGACTAACTCTCCTGCTTTGCTGCTGGAGTAGAAAATATGTAGAAAAACAAACCCAAGGCCAAGCTGCCGACAGACAACTTCAGCATCTGCGTCATCCCACTGATCATCACAGACAGTCCCCCACTGGCCAGCATGGTAGACTTCTACTCTTCCTTCGTGAGCGTTGTTCCCACCAGCCAGCCGGATCGGAGTAAAGGCAGGGGCTGTGATCAAACATAGGGCATAGGAAAAGGTCATTTATTTCCCAAAATGTTATCCTGATCATAAAAAAGATGGCTTAATGGTTTCTCTGACATCACTCAAGAACCACACTTTATTTTTTCTAGTTAGATGGAAAACCTGAAATTAAACTTCTTAGAAATGAGTTCCCCTAAGCTCTACCCTCAGTAGCTGAAGAATATTATACAGACAAGTAACCATACTGAGGTTGAGTTACTTAAGTGTAGTAAGTGTAAGCCTTCCCAGATACTTAGGGCTGTAAGGCCAAATACTACAACAATACTACAACAGAGCTGCATTTCTACCAGGAGGAGCAAAATCGGCTCTGTATAGGCTTGGTCCCAGAGGGTAAAATCTGAAGTAAGAGGCAAAAATTCTTTCATGCCACAGAAGTAGAAATTCATCCTCATGTTTTCTCATTGCTTTGGTAATTACAGTCAGAGCAATGAAATCTCATTGACTGTGGAGTCTCACTTTAATTGTGTAAGTATTGTTCCCTTCCTGTTTGAGATACAGTTTGATTTTTGGTTTTTTTCAAATCATTAGCCCTTTTCTGGTCCAGCAAGAAATTGTCTTGAAAACATCACTTCTGCAAAAAGCTATAATAATGGAAACAGCTTAAAACCACATAAAAAATTAAATTGCTCTAGTATTTAAAAGATTATTTTAAAGTTTCACCATATCTAACATCTGAATGATTTAAAATGTAATTAATTTTTGTGTAGGCCTTCCAACCAATTAATGCTACTATTTCATCTATTTCTTGGCTTAAAAAAAGAAAATTGAGGGCATTTCTCCAATTTCATCTTACTATTTCACTGGTATGAAATCTGGTTTTTTTGTAACTATTTAAAAAGGCTAGTGCAGTAGAACCTGCAAAACGTGAAAGCTTCATCTAGTCTGCCGAAACTCAGGATCAATTTAATACATTTCAGATATCCTGCACTCTAAATTACTGATAAACTTCCTTTCAGCATTACTGAAACAGACAACAGTCCTTTAATAAATGCATCCAAGCAAAACAAAGTTTTCTGGTGAAAATGTCCATAAACAGAAGGAAAACCTTATGATCTAAAAGTATAATTTGCAAATTTATAGTTTTCAGTTTCTCTGGCAAAACGTATTTCTCTTGCTTTGGTCCTTCAACTTGTCTCCTACCTTAAAAAGATTCTCCCTTTCCTCTACACTATAGTTTTCTAAATTAAGACCAAAATGGTTTTTTAAAAGTCATTTATCAAAATATTCCTCACGAATAGTGGAGCTTTAGGACAAAAATGCATCTGCCTTTGGATCGGAATGTAAGTAGGAGAGGAAAGGCAGCATAGAGCTGGCTGCAGCCATACATGTTTTGGTTACAACTGAAGAGGATGCCATTGCCAGCTCCTCAGCACTGCCAGCCTAGCCTTCCTTGAGGTCAGCAGTATCTTAAATCTGATGGCATAACTGCCTCTTTAGTTGCCGTTTATCATGTTCATTAAAATAATCTGAAATATCTTAAAAACATTAATAATACTTTTTTCCTAACAATATCATTTTGACTTCTGTGAGTAATGTGTTGAGGTAGCAATTTTCAGCTAGGAAGACTTGGACCTGTTTTAAATGTATGCAGAATAGGGCAAAAACTTCACAGTTCCTTGTGCGATGTCATCCATGTTCACAGTAAGGAATGTCATCCCAACACTTCTGCACCAAAGAAGGCGGCATAGCCTGTTTGTGAAATTGCTGCTCCTCCCTACTGTTCAAGAAAAGCTAACAAATTGCATGTAGCATATGCAGCTACCAAGAACAACCTATTTGTCTGAGTAGACAAATAAATTAATAAATAAATAATTTTTTAAAAAAAGGTTTAAAAAAAAAATGTAGGGGGAAACAATCCTACTTTTACAGCCAGAGATTCTCGCTGATTCACCCTTTCTCACAACCTACATCTCAAAGCAATAATTTGCTTGTTGATTGTGGAAAGGTAAAAAGTGGTTCAGCTAGTTGCTGCTTGCACAGCACAGAGGGATTTGAAACATTTAATGATGCGATGATTCAGTCTGTTTAATTTCCTGTTCCAAGAAGTCTTAATATTTTTTTCTAATTTAATAATGAGTAATTTTTAGTACTTCTATTTAAATAAGGTAAGGAGTTAACCAAACCATATGTACGGGTTTTTTTACCCAGGGAAGAGCTACATGTGACAGCAGCTGCCATTTTTTGAGGACATGTTCCATCCTGCCAGATGTCTTTTTCACATAACAGGATATTTTCTTCATCACCACGACAACGCACTTCACTCCAGTAAACAGGAATAAGGCCCAGTCCAGAAAATGGTGTGTGTTTTGCTGTACCTTTTTCACTGTAAGAAGAATAAATCAGGATAGCACATTAGAGTGGGAGGAGGGGAAGTGGAACCTTTTCCCATATATAAATCTTGGAGTAGAAAAGAAAGGGCTTTCTTCAGCAGTGTAAATTCATCACATTTTCATACAGTTCAGCATTGTCTTCTGCACAAAGAAAAGTAACAGATGTGACCCAGTTCTCACCATTTTGTTGTGGGATATTTTAGTACAATGGCCTGTGTTCCTGCAGAGCCAGCTACATTCCTGTTCTCCCGGTTCTTAACTACAAAAATCAACACAGAGTCCACAGTCCGTAGGTGAATCTACAGTACCATCCCACTGCAGTTATACTTCCAGGAGAGGTAATGCTAACGGGCCTTTCACCCTTATCCTCTCCTTTACTCCATTACAATGTACCAGTGCTCTGCCCATACACATCATATAATATGGCTGTGACCATGGGGCAGTGAAACCACCTCATACTCCATTAGATCAGGCCCGTGTCCATTATTCTCTATTCAGCCATTCCCATCCATCCAGAACGTTTATAAACAGCTTCCTTTCCTTCCCATACTGAATCTACAGTGACAATTATTGAATCATCTTTTCTTCCATGTAATGCCCAACAAAATTAAATTAAAAAGAAAGCCCAAATATTGTAAAATCAAAGGAACAGACAGATGGAAGCACCTGAAAAGCACCAGTAATACCTAGTGAGTTCACCTTGCGGTATATAGATCCAGATTTCTGCCAAACACTCATGATAACAGAAACTTTCAACTACTGTTTGCTTGGGGCTTTTTGGCCTGGATTCAGATTTAAGCCATTTCTGTTGAAAAGACCAAACCATTCACCCATATCACTGAACTAGTTTTGCTAATAGCGGTCTTGTTCAACTGAAATGTTTAGGGTATGGAAGGCAAAAAGAACTTAGATGAAAATGAGGAGACATTGCACGTAGACAGCTGAAGTCATAAGCAAAATCACGGCCTCCAGATGGCTGAACTTTTATCTCATCTAATCCTCATATTTTTATAAGTTGGCATGGTGTGTCCAGATTAGTATTGAACATTATAAAACAGCTTGGATTTAGTTCTGGCTAGCAGTCTTAAAAGTGGAATAATCATTAGGAATGTCACAGTGCAAGTATGCTATAAAAGCCCCTTACTGCTTGTAGCAAACAAAATCACTACTTTGGTATGGGACTGAAAGAAATGTTAGAAAGGCAATAAAGCCAGCCATACTTTGTGGCTTATTGAGAAAGTGCAAACTGAATGGGGTGCTCAAGGGGGATATTCACGTAATTTCGTTGCTAACTTGAACAGCATTGATTTTTTTAGAAGCTGAAATTGCATTTTATTTTTAAAACTCCCTTTCGGTATGGGCATTTTCTTCCGTACCTCAGTTTCATTTTACTATTGCAACTGCAGTATTACTATAGGCATTATCTAGAGTTTAATGACCAAATTATGTTAAAGGGTCCTGTTGATTAACTCCATTCTGGCAGCAGCGGGAAGTAGTTGTCAATGAGGATGATGCAGGGACTTTCAACCTGTTCAATATTACTATAACTCTGTAAAATGCTTCCATGAAAATGTAAACATGCAAAACTTGTCTGGTTTGGGGTTTTATTACCAATGTGCAACTCTGAAAGTAAACCATACAGATTATCTAGCTAGGTGAAGATGTGCGCAACAAAAATACCACATTTTCCAAAAACCTAGGATGAGTCCCAGATGTTTTTTGGCAGGATAGAATGGATGATTACTGGGGTACCCATGCTCCTGAGAACCAGAAATTTCCCTATGATTAGGAGCCCATGTAGAGTCTAATTCTGGCCACATTTACGTTTTATAGATTCGGTAACCTCGCTGGAGCTGTTCTTCATTAACACTTATCTAAGTGAGACCAGGATCAGACCTCATATTTCTGCCCTTGTGGACATCTCCCAGATGTCTAGTAAAGCAGTTTTTGTTTGCCCTAAGATTTTCTGACCTGTTCACACTTTCCACTTTGAAAGCAAAGCATCTACCCTGGTCTGCTCCTCTCCAGATCCCACAAGCAGCTTTCAAATGAAATACTGATTCTCACAGCACCCTCTTCGAAGTACAATGCCATTGAAGGAAGTGAAGGGTTCTGGGAAGAACAACTTCAGCATTCAACAGCTCTCAAACAGAAAAAACAATCATCAAACACAGAAAGCTGTCAGGATTTGCAAAATAGATTGTCCTTTATATCGATCAAAACATCATTAAAATAAGTTGACTGATTTTTATTGAGGCTAAAACTTACCCAAGTACAAGCTGTCGACATATGACTGTTGCATCATTATCGTCCCAATGGCTCCCACAGATTGTTCCCCAGATTCCATTCAAATAAACCTCCACCGTACCTTCAAACTTGTTCTTGCCACCCTGGAGTCTCACTGGCCCTAGTTAAAAAAATAAAAAAATAAAAAAATTAAGCCTCCAATATATTCCATTGCTCAATTAATGTATCCCACACAAAAGACTCTGAACCTCATTTTCCCTCTGCAGAGAGAGTTCCCATTTGATGTATTACCATCTTCGTGCTCTTTGGGTGAACTGCTTCTAAGAAGTGCTCTGGCACATCTAACATTCTTATACGGTGATATACAAAAGGAGATAACCTTATTTTTTACATGAGGAAAACGTTTTGCTGCTTATACTGAAATTACATCATGTTTCTGATCCTTCTGATGCTACAACTTAGTGAAAGATCTAACCAAAAAAAAGTATGTATAGACTACACATAATTATTTAAATGTGGTTACCTCTACCCAAATGAGCAAAAAGTCTATATATATGAGTGCTATACTTTTATCTTCCACATAATTCCATCCAACTTAAGGGAATCAGGAAACAACCACAGGGATTGCATAGCTTTTGCTCTGACCCATGTAAGATTATGCATGTCATGGATGTCAGCAGTTTATTTTAGCCAAAGAATGCATTTGTTCATATTTGTTCTCAGACAGAAAAACATTGGAGGTAGTTCTATTAATTCATGAGAGGTCTTTACCAAATTCTCAGACAAAACAAGCTAAAAACATGAGGAATCGTCTAAAAGAAGTGGGGGGAAAAAGTCAGCTTCTTGAGAGCTACAGAACACAGAAATCCAAGAAAATTAACAGATTTTGCATTTTTTTATTACAGTAGTTTTACTTGAGATGCCAGGTGCATCTGCTTTTGAAGGTAGCCAGGTGCCACTGGAAAAGGTGGGGAAAAGCTGGTCATAGCTATAACTCTACAGAAGCAGAACAAAGAGTCATAACAGAGCAGTAATTCAACAAGAATACATTGCTGTTAAATTATCAAACATAGCCTAATTGTATGCATTAGTATTGCCTGAAATCTCAGTTAATCTATCTGCCTCTGTTCTGTGATCTATTTAAAATCAGAAGCTACACCATCATCCAGTTTGCAGGGTTTTTATTAATAGGAGAAAACAGTCAATGTTTGTGCCTGCATTTCACTGTATCTGTGTTCATGTATGTGTAAATAATAATAATAATAGGTAGATCCACTTTTTCTTCTCAGCTTTCACTCAGATTGTGTCCTGGTTTTAATTTAGTTCAGTATGTTTTATAAAACCACAAAGCCAAACAACTGCCAAACAACTCGAGGAATTAATTAACCTCAAACTTGGTTTTGTGTGTTCCTTTTTGCCTCCTATTTACTTTCTCAGCAGTAACTTACTGTGCAGTAAATTACAAACAAAATTTATCAACTCATGTTACAGAGTGAGCTATCATTCCGAATACAGCATTATTAATGAGTTAATTAGAACAATACTGTACACATGTTGCATGTTGTTTATCTGTCTTTATAATTTTTCTCTTTGTGTTTTTCTGTCACGTGCAGAGTCTGGAATGTTGTTTATTTCTGCTCTTCACCAGACTTTTGTATAGACTATTATTTTCACTTGAAACACCAACTGCAGTCATAGCAAAGTGATTCCTGACATACCAGAAAGCAATTTTGAAGATGTCATCTCCAAAAATAATTTTATTTTTGTACATGATTGCATACAGTCCTGCATGACACCTACTGAAATCAATACAGTGTTTCCTGAGTGCACATTACACAATATTTCTATTCAAATATTTGACTAAGGGAGTACTTGAAGGATAAAATTCTCTTCTAAGGTCTCTATGGCAGAATTTGGCTCACTCCTCTTCCTGTGTTTACAGAATTCCCAATGACAACAGTGGAAGAATTTATTCACCTACACAGTGCAGAAGATAACACGAGATAATTTTTGCTCATCAGAAACTCTTTTCCCAACAATTCAAAATGAAAGAAATCTGAAATCCTTTGCATCTCTGGTAGAAGCCTCAGGAACGCTGTTTGAAAAGCACAGAGTTCTCACTGTGGACACGTACCATTAAACAAAGGAAATGGCCTTTCCCTTGCTACCGACTCCCCAAAGAACCCCAGGTGACGTCTGGACCCTGTTGAAGTGGGAAAACACACTACTGGTATCAGTTGGTAAGGAAGGGAAAATGACTGGGAGGGACAGTGCCTTATTTCCATGTGCCTGTGGGAAAAGACATAGATGAAAACAATAAATGAGGGATTTTTTAAAAATTCATCTAATATCTCAACAAAATATTTCGATTTGCCTTTTTCCTGTAGATTTAGGGCTGTAGGATTTAGGAACACCAATGCTTTATGAAGGGTAGTAGCATTCATAACAGACCTTTGTTCGTCTCGCAAGAAAATACAATAAAGAACCAGCTTCTATCATATAGAAGAGAAAATATGCAAGATGATTGTTAAAGGTAATTTTGTAACAAATTTAAAATATTCTTGATTTTCACCTGATAAGTTAATCTAGAAAGAAATAAAAAGAAAGCCTATTTTTACATGTAGCTAATATTAAATCTTTTATTATGCCTGCTGCTTAATAGAGGTAACCGAATATATGGTATAATAATTCTAACATGCTGCTTGCATTGACTCACTACTCTCCTCATAGGACAGTATTGATATCTACAGCTATGATTAACCTAAACCGTCCAGGGCAAAATCCAGCATTCTCTCCTCAAGCAAAACAATAAGTAAAACCATCTTTTTTAAAGAAAAGTCACAACTGAAAACCCTCTGAAAGGTTAATACGTCTCACGTATTTTTTTAAGTCCAGTCTAAGTGCTTCTAGCTAAGTATTTCAGCAGTGTATCCAACGAGAGTAAAATGATGCAGTACTTTTTGTTTCATATCCACTTTGAAGTATGTATCAACCTATATCATATGACGAGTCATAATTATGTAGCAAACAAATCAAAGAGCACACTAATGAGAAAATGATTTTTCTGTTGTTTACTCAAAATGTTGTGGTATTCAGACCCCTGGTAGTTATTGTATTGGATCAAGAGATACATTAGTTAGAGTAACGTGGATACCTCATAAAACATAACAGAACTTTAAAATACAGACTTCTCATTTCAGTAGCTTATTTTTTCTTTCCAATAGGTAAAACTCTTACTTTGTAATGAAACAGATCTGTGTTTTATGTGTAAATTGATCATAGGAAACTGCAAGATGACCAAATTATCTGCCATCGTGTATGTTTATGCTGTATTACCAAGCATCTATTTATTACTCATGATTCAATCTTTATTATTAAGAACGTGTTAATATCTTAATTGCAAGATAATCAGTGTTTGCATTGTTAAAATGACCAGGAAAGACTCTTTCAGTTCACAGGCAGCAAGAAAACTGATATTTAGTATGATTAAAAGGATACTGGTTAATTCTTAATTTCACTGGTTAAGTCTTCTACTGTTACATTTTAACACCTCAAGCCCGTACTGCACCTCAACACATGTGCCCAGGGGGCTTCCTTCTGTGCTCTTCCTAGGGCACAAGAAGCTCTGGAGAAGAGCATCTCAATTACTTCTTAGAAAACAGGTCTGGCTTAAGCATATGTATTGGAGGCTCTAGGTTTCTGGAGTCATAGATATGGAAGCATCTCCATTTTTTTAAGCCATAAGTTTTCAGCTCTTTTAGTTGCTGAAGAAAACTAAACATGTTGGGAGCAGAGCTAATGCGGTAATATCTACTCTGGCTTTTATGCAATGTTCTGAGAAACTCACACTCTCTCCCCTCTCCACCGACTCAATACGGTGTCAAGCCTCTGCTTAAAGTGCTTATCAAACCTTCACTGCCTCAACACCAAGCTCAAAATCAGGGAACATGAGCACGGGGATCCTGCCCGTGGCTCTCAGTGCCCTCCTCAGCACTGGTGAGGAAGAGGAAGGAAGAGGAGAGGTAAACTGACCCCATGAGAGTTAGAAACAAGGGCACAGGACCACAAAGCGGGCCTACTGGGCAGCTCTAGGACACATACTGTGGTCTTACGATGGACTTAATTCAGCCCTATATTGAAGAATACAAATCTACTGTCTTGACAGAAACTCCTTCATGTATATACACTCAAAAAATATGTATGCATTTCTTCTAATTATGTTCTAGCTGAGGTTACTTACGGTCAATTCATGTTGTTTACATACAGTCTGGTAATTTTAGTTGCCCTGGTATCTGCCCAAGTCAGAGTCTTTCCTATCTGCTATCACCGTTTAAAAGAGATTAAGTTATACTTGCAAATGCAAGGAAGTAAGGGTATCCAGTGGGTGCTGCTGAGACTTGCTCCGCAACACCTGCCATATAGGCTCAAGATGAGACACACAGGAAAAAACAGAGAGGAAAACCTCTCAGCCAACTTTTAATTAACTCCAAAAAGCAGAAGAGCTTCAAAGGAATTGTGCTGTTGTGCTTGGCCTCTTTTCCTATACCGTTCTCACGCCCAGAGATGCTGGGGAACTTCACACCCTATTTTATTTTCTACATTTCACAGAGAACAAGCGTTGTTACTGTGTGTGGCTGAATTGCAAATAGAATGGGAGTCACTTCCACTTCTGCTGTACCTGTAAGTGCTGCAGCAGTGGGGTTTATGGTGTTGGCTAAAGGTGTGCCAGTAGTTTCTTTGCAAACACCTGTGTCCAAAGGTTTGTAATTTGGCTGTAAATGTAAATTTGGAAAATAGGAATCAGAAGTAGAAGTTGCCTGTGCCTTTCACCTTGGTGCTGAGTGCTCTGAAATTGCAGGTTTAAAACAAAGCAAAATAAGTATTTTGAATTTTGGAAATCTGTAAAAACAGCAAGTATTTTTAACTCTGCTTTCATTTCCAAGGTGTTCCAACATGGGATAGTGCCACAGAAAGGCCCTGCACTGATAATTCATCTCTGTTACCTTGGAGTCAATTAGGTAAGTCCAAAGTGACAAAGTGTGAGGGTGTCCCATTGATACATGCTGTATATCCCATGTAACCACATTACAACTCGCAGTATTTCAGAACACTAGTAGATGGTTCACAGTACATATAAAAGAGTCTATCCCAGTTTCGGAATGAAACTAATTCATTGGTTTGCATGAGGTACTTGTAAAAAGCTACCTGTAGTATAGGTCAAGTCTAACACCAGTTCAAATCAATGGAAACTTTTCTTCCCTTCCAGAATCAGGCCTGGCTAAAATCAAGGAAATTAATCCTGTTGACTTCAGCAAAACTATAGATGATGCTCACTGCGATCAATGAATGCTGTTGTCCACCGCTTTCCTGAGCACTGCTCTTAGTCTAAAATTATAACTATTTTCTCCTGGTATTTTAACCTTGAAAAAAGGGTGCATCCATCTGAACTATTTTTTAAGAGCTATCTTGAGAACTTTAGCAGATAGCAGTATTGCATACTCAAGGATCCTTGTATTAGAAGTTTCATAAATATTGTATGTATTGAGTGTGTAATGTGCTGAATTGGTTCCTCTGCAGCAGTGAGATTCATCATGTCAATGATCAATGGTCTAAGGCTCTGAAAAAATAAACGGAAGCGTTAGGAATGTAACGGGCTCTAAAGGACTGCAGTTGTCTTATGTGGTACAGAGCTGCAGAAAATGAGGGGTCTCATGCTGTGCAGCTGTAATAAGAATGGTTCCAGAAGAGCTGCTTCTTAGAAGGAAAATATAGACATTCATGTTTAATTTTTCATCATATTTTTTTCTTTAGCCCTATGCTATTAAAAAAACCAAACCCCAAAAGACCTTCCATCAGCTGCCTGGACTGTAGTATAACGGGTAGGGAGAATAATCTAGTGTTTAGACTAAGAGCCTGAGGCTTGATCCTTCTCTCACAAAAGTTTAGTGAAGCATTATTTGATCGGCATTAGTGGAATTACCCTGTGATAAAAGCAATTTAAATGGAAAGACTCTACAGTCTGGCCATTCTGGAGATGTGTATTTTATTTCCAGTTCTGCCGCTGATTGGTGGCGTGACCTCTGGCAAAGACACCCTCTCTTGTATTGTTTCCCCTTCGTAAAATAAAGAAAAATAGTTAACCCCCTTTACTCAAAGGGCTTTAAATTAGATATGTAACAACGTAGCATGAACAACATATCATGCAGAATACATGCCACATAAACATTGTGTGGCAACAGTTGCCTCTAGGTACTGAGGTAGGCCTCTTTTTTGAAGCATGAGTACATTACAGGTAAGTTGGTAGTAGCACTAACTAAAATACTAAATTCTGCTGGACTTATGCCGGCTCTGTGTACAGAGTACTCTCATACCCATTTATTTTCATCTATGATTTCCTTGGTTAATCATGTTAATTTATATATATTTGTATTTGGTTTACTTGCTTTCAAGGTATGAATAAATACTACTACCCAGATGTCTCTCATTTTAGAAGGAAGGAAATGAAACACCAAAACCTATTATTTTAAACTATAAAACTGAATTTAGACTGGTACCACATAGTATAATTGCAAAGGCGCTTTTTTTTTTTTTAATTGTCAGCAATAATGTTAAAATATAAAGCAGTTTAATATATACACATGCACAAAGTTTAGCCAATTAACTCTGCAGGTAAGTTTTAACATTTAAGCTAGAAAAGCCAGCAGATTTACAGTTAAGGCTTTTAACATGGCATTGTATTTAGTTATTGCAGGTGCCTAATAACTGAGTATGGGCTTCCTTAGCGCGTGCTAAAGCAGCAGATGCAGTGAGTTTATCTCTGAATAGTCTGTCCTTCTCTAGCTGTAAACTGCATCACAACATTGCCTTATTTGCATGTCATTGCTTCTTGTAAGAAAGGAACGTACTTCAGGACAAATGTAATAATAATGTTTATTTCTAGGCAAATGGCTTGATTTATTTCTATCTTCCACCTTAAGCCATCTCACATGCTCTCCATTTCTTTCATATCACCTCCACCAAGGCTTTTGGACAGATGTTTGCCCTGTTGATGTCACTGATATGTTCTCCCTCTTAACAGGGGCTAACCTGGATTTCCTTTTTCTGGGGGAAAAAAAAGCAGCATTCTGAAAAGACTGAAGAAAGACAGCTAAACCCAAACCATGTAGTATTTTTGGCGTTTTTTACTTAAATCACATTCGTGCTGAACTTACACGGGATTCTGGAATTTACTTTAGTAAGTGCAAGATTGGGTTCTTAGCAATAAAATGCTGCATTCTTCTTCACTGTAACGTATTAGACCAAGTCCTCACAAAGTATTTTGGGGGACAGCCTGAAGAATTCTGAAAAAAGCTATAAATATGATGGGCTAAATCAAAGAAGCAACTGTGGGACCCTTTCCCAAACTGAGACCAGTTAAAGGGCATGAAGCCTTCTGGATTTTTTTTCATCTGTGTCTACTTATCTGTTTTCTCCTCTGTGGCATCAGCTGCCTGGTGTTCTTTCCAGGGAAACATCTGTAATGCATAACATCATTCCATCTTCTTGAAGGAGTACAACATTTGCCTTGGAACACAGCTTTGGAAGCTGCAATTGTTTTAATGCATAAATGATCAATAGGGACCTTGGTGCCGCCATATGCTCTTCATGTGATATATTATACCAATATGTATAATTATCACATTGTTCAAATTATCTTTTTTCCAAACACCTTCTAGGGCTGTTGTTGGAAGAGAAAGATAACAATCCTCCTCAGAGATCTGAAAGTGAATTAATAAAAAAAAAAAAAGCCCAACCCAAAACCAACTTCTGCAAGAACAAAATTATCCATCATAATATTAATGATCAACTTCCTTGCTGACCTTGTGATATTACAAAATATGTAAAAGGAAGGGCAACAAAGAAGGGAATTTTTATTTTCGTTGCAACAATTATGCTTGATCATTTTTAGTATATATACAGATAGGACGTAATTCTTATTCAGGTAGGAGATAATATGAGAGCAATGCAGGAGAAAATGTGAAGTCATTCAAAACCAGACTGTACAGAAACATAGTTAAGCCCATGGAGGGGTGCCAACGCTGATGAAATGTAAAGCTGATGAATGCTGAAATTGCTGCTCAGTCCTTACGCACTGAAAACTTCCCCTGAAGTCATTGAGAGTTTAGCTAGGAGTGTGTGTGGGGGAAGCACAGGTCTCTTGGCTGGGTTCACAGATGTCCTCAAGCACCAGCGCTAACTTGCAAACCCCATTATCCCAAGATGCAGGGAAAAAAAAGAAAGGGATACTATGTGAGCAGTTCGCGTTTACAGCAAGGCATCCTTTTGCTTTTCCTTCTGCCACTTCTGTAGACCAAGTGCTTCCCAGAGAAGGGCGCCCGATTACAAAAAGGGGAATGCCAGTCTTGGCTAACTGAGCCTACCGAATGCTTACCGTACATACAGCTTCTTGACGCGGTTTACCTAGTATTAAAATAGCGTCGGCATGAAACCAGGTAGGACCTTCGTCTCTGCGATGCATCTGCTGATGCAGAAGTTGAAACTCTCCTCTCAAAAGAGCCTTTGCTGTCACTTCGGCAAAAGGTGCCCGTCCCCTCGTTCCCTGATCCCTCCAGGGCAGCGAAGCGGGCACGGGATGGTGAGAACGCCGCCGCCCGGACCAGGCTCTCCGTCCCGCGGGGCCACCCGCGCCCCTTCCCGCAACGCCGCTCCGCCGCCACCCCGCGCCCGTG
>WAAD01021070.1:16941-44013 GCA_013389945.1 Fregata magnificens | reverse complement strand
CATAGGCAGTGTTCTGCATCCTCACTGATCTAGAGTGCTGCCTTTCTCTGAAGCACCTGAACATGCACATACTTCATCTTGACTTCAGTGGCACTACTCCTTTGCTTAAAAAGTTAACCACATGCTTTGCTGAGTAAGGGCTCAAGTGAGTTTAGGGTACCAAACTAAGTGACTCTTAGTTCATCCACTGCTTTAGTTCTAGGCCTTAGATCTCATGAAAAAATTCATCTGTTCCCTTTCTAAATCCTTTCAGGTCATTCAAACCTGCTTCACTGTCAGTGAAGGATTTGTTGTACTTCATAGCTCTTTTTTGATTTTGTTTTGTTCTTAAAAAAGTTTTAGCTATGCCCATATTTAAAAAAAGTTCTAAAGTCCCAGGACAGCATGCATCAGTACCTGGTGTTTGCAGCCTATCTTTTCAGGGCTTTGGGCCAGTGTACTATTAAATCTACTACACTCAGTAAGAATCGAATGGATATCTGTAAGCTGCATCATGCACTTGCTGCATATGGAGTCACCTCTCTTGAACTTTATGGAAACTGCATATGTCTAGCTGAAAGCAGATTGACTGTAATAATCACACCACTGCTTGCACACAAATACACCTGCATATTGAAATCCCACTCAAAACGTGTGATTTCAAGTTCTTGAGAAAGTAGTTTCATTTTTCTAAGCCTCACACTACAAAATTTTAACCCTTTAACAAAATGCTTTAGGAATAGGAAAGTGGTTTAGACATTATAAGAAGGCTTTACTGTCCCTACACAACCATCAACACATATTCAGGCAGTATTATTTAAAACATTTATTAGTCTTTCATATTACACTGGTCTGGAAAACATTTTTAACCTCTACGAATAAGATGTGCATTTAGCTCAGCTCAAGCCCTAGTCCAGCAAAGCACTTTTCAAAACCAAGCATGGAAGCATGGGGTTGTTTGAAGTGATGCAGGTGCTTTGCTGGATCATGGCCTTATTCCACAATTCCCACATGTCCTGTTCACTCAGACTAATCAAGGCTTTCAGAACTGCTCCTAGTGTGTTCTACTGACAGAGTCTCCCCTGTCAACTTAAAAACAGGTAAGATACGTGAGAAAGATTTCTTACACTGTCTTGCATCTCCCTTCTACCCACTCAGGTTTTAAAGTTATTCCTGTTTACCAAAAAACATATGCTGGATTTCAATTTCTGTAAAGTACTTTTTTCCCATCTTTTTCATCTTGTTCATTCATTGTACTTAGCTAGTTTTAGCCTAGGTATGATGTTCATTGACTGCAGTTCTTGGAATAAGAGTTTACAGGCATAAGGTATGCGCAGAGAAGACACATGACATGATGACTTGCAGTAGTGGCACCTAGGGAAAGAAACAAAAAGTCAGAATTGGTGCATAAATGAAGCTCTGCAGAAAAAACCAGTTGCCGCTAGCCACTGGTTTCTTTGTCCACCTGCATTTAAACACTGGGCTCAATCCTAGAAAGAGCCAAGTGCTTGAGACATGTTTTAGCACTTAAGTAAGTCATAACTTTAAGCCCGTAAATAATCTGACTGAAGTCAATAGGAGCTTAATGTTAAACTTGCACTTTTCTTGGAGGAGAATCACAATGCTCAGTAGCTAACAGGACTGACTTCTTCACCACTCACATAACTGCCAACACAAATGCAGCACTGTGTAATGAGAGAAAGGAGGTGAACAAAGCTAAGTATTTCTGAAAACATGGTTAATGGTCCAGTTTGTGTCATATATATGTCACAAAAAAGAGGCAGGAAGAAAGAAGGTTCACACTTGGGTTTTTTCCGTATACACAGTTTCACCCTATGTCTCAAATCAGTTCATATTCCAGAAAAGAGGCATCTCTCGTCTTACATCTCTCTGCATGAACAGCCAAAGCTTTAGTCAAGACGGGAAGCCAGTGGAACTGCTTTACCACATATTCTTTGTGCTCTTTACTCAAACGATGATCTTAACATTCTGGGAGAAAGGGATTTTTTGTCATATAGATCTAACCTTGACCATATAAGGAATATATAGGCTGGTCACTCAGCCATCTTTCCAGTATCGGGACTCAAATTCAGTAGTGGTAGCAACTTTTTACATTATTTAATTTCATACTCTGTGTACATATAAAGGAAAATAAAAATCTTCCTTATAAATATCAGTTTCCAACCTCCCTATTTCCTCATTCTCCTGTATATTCCATCTTCTGGTTTTGGAGAGTTGAGAAACCCAGGCCTTTGGGAACACAAGAGTGACTCAGCACTTCCTAATGGTCTAACAAAGCTCTTTTTTTGCTTCTGTGTTTCAAATTTATATTTTTGGCATAAAGTCATAACAGTCTGAAGATCCAATTAAGGAAGAATTAGCAAAATTGCTACGTGGTACAGAATGAGGCTGAGAGTCAACATCTACAATAAAGCCAACGCTTAGTCACTTGTTTCTGTTACCAGTGAACTTGACCTAGAGCATGTGGAGGTCAATGGGGACAGGTCCAATAAAGTTGGTTAGTGTTAATAAGGTTCTTGGTTATGAGAGCTGGCATTAGTCTTCCAGTTACTTTTTCAGACTCTGCTACTTCTCTTTTACAGACATACTTAAAGAGCGTGTCGAAGAGCTGGTTATTTTCCAAGAAAACTCTGCTTACCTTGACTTCCACATGCTCCATACTTGGGGTATTTATTTTTTTCTTTTTTTTTTTTTTTTAAACCAAAAAAGCTTTCAACCAATGGTACAGAAGCCTTAATTCCATTTCTGCAGTTCATGATGAGGAATGAAGCTTCACTTATTCCCAGTAATTGCTTTGGCTTTGTCTAAATCTGACTATAGGCAGTAAGAAGGTGATGATAGACTGAACTAGGTGTTTCCCTGCAACAGGCTTCTCCTGTAGACACTGTTACATAGGGGAGATGTTACAGCTAGCATGCCTTTAAAACAGAACAGACCTCAACTGCAGGTTTGTAACTACTCCCCTAGTCCAAATTTATAGGGATAGGTACATTTTTATGGTGGGCGGAAGTGACCTAAACAGAAGCCATTTTCCAATGATAACATAGCAAGCAATTGCTCTCAATAGAAGAAGCCTTGCAAGCCCTGGAAGCCTGATGAGGCACAACTTTTCTGCTATGAGCAGATGTCTGGCATCTGATTACAGCTACTAGGGATTGAGGAGCAGACACTACTCACTACACCCAGGCTCAAAGCTACACCATTCTGGACCTGCTTTGTACGTGGATGGGGATCACCCAGAAAGGTTAAAGTGCAGTAAGCACAAAGCACAAAGCTCTGTCAAACAGAGATCACAGAAACTGAAGTACTTGAAAGACCATTTGGTACTAGAACTGATACTAAACTGGACAGGAAAAGGCAGTTGTGCCAAGGCTGAATCTGGACCAGAAACAAAATTTTTCTTCATGTATATTTTAAAATGCTCAGACTCTAGGGATTGGAATAACTTCTCATGATCAAAAAAGGACCAAATTCTGCTCATTGCATTCAGTGGAGTCCTGCCCCTCAGCACCTGTACAACAGCAGAGTTGGAAAATTTGCATAAAACTGGTACGTCACAGTAAGTTTCTACTGTATTTTTTACAGGGACAAATTCTGTCACTGCCACAACAGTCCCCTTCCCTGTGAAAGTACCAGTTCAGGCCTCAACACTTATCTGCTGTTACTATCTTGCAGAGAAACATACCCAGTGGCTAGTCCTTGTCTGGGAGGAAGGGCTCATCTTCCTTAAGACAAGTGCCCTCAATGCTAGCCACCAAGTAATAAGTTTCTAAAAGGTTTCTTGCAGCAATGTCTTATTAATGCCAGAATCACTGAAAAGGCCTGTTTGGAAGTTTCTCTTAATGACTTGGTCTCTACTGTGATGCTCATTATAGGGCTACTTGCTTCAGCTATTGGTAGACACAGCACATCATTCAGCAGAAACTACCTCTTACTGATTACACTTACACATCAGACAGCTTTTCACAGAATCGGATTGCAAGAACGTCTGGCTCTGTCTGAGAGAGTAGTTTCTTTCACAGTTATTTAAAGAGAGTTACTAAACTTCGTTACAACTTCAAAATATGAAATATATTAACAACACCTTAAAAATAAAATGTAATACTATTTCTAAAGTTCAAATTCATAATTTTCTTCAAGGCACCTTCACTTCCTGTGGTCTCTGAAAATCTTCAAGGACTGCTCTGAAAGCCAAGGTCTTATAAAAAAAAATAATTGAGCTACAGCTTCATGTGAGTTTTTTTAAGGCAGTGCTTTACACAGTTAGATGTGGTTGGTTGGTTCACTTATGGCATGCCCTTACTTTCAGGCAACTTCCTTCAACTGTTATTTGCATTGCAGTAGTTTTAAGAGACCTGGATCAGAAAAAGGCCTCACTTGTTACATACAGTGTACACACACTCAAGAAAAACAGGACTCTCAAAAATACTTACCACACAAAAGCCAGCAGGACAATGCCCAATTAAAAATCACCAACCACAATAGGATGCACAGAGTAGGCCTTGTCTCTCCTCTGGATTTCACATGTGTTTACCTACCTCTGTCTGAACTTCTGCTCCACAAGGAACAGAACTGCTGCTGCTGTTAGCACTGCTTGGTTTCTGGCCAGAAGCCACATGCTTCAGAAGAAAGGTCTGACCAAGGGCAGAAATGGTAGCTGTCACTTTTACACATCTACAAACTGATGACACACCTTACTTTCCTACTTCATTATATCATGGAAAAATCACTCTCGAAGCATTCAAGTGAATAAAGTCCAATTTCCTACCTCTCCCAATAGATTGATATTGATACCAAAGATGCAGCAAGTTTCCAACAATGTTCTTTTGAGGTATTTAGAAATGAATCTTTCTCCTCCTCCTTCCAACTCCCCATCCTCCTCTGACATAAATATTAGACATATTAGAGTAACTTGAACTCATACCGTTTATTTTTTCCTCCCTTAGTCATGGGATTCCAGGTCACCTGTTTTCACAAAGCATGCAAGAACGCTGTATCTCATAAATTCCTATTGGTCTCACAAGTCTGTTTTTCTGCCTGGCTGAAACAAAACCCAAGCTAAAGCAAAACATTTCCCTCACCTCTAAAGAACATAAAAAGAAGCTTCCCTGTCTTCTAATAATAGTGGTGTATTTCCAGCATGCTACAGGGCAACTTTAAATCTAGCATCTCAAAATTACCATAGGGAAAAGATGGTTAGAGCAAAGCCCATAGTGTTACACATGGTGAGCTCCACATAGTTTTGACATCCAGTTTTATGCTTCCCCTACATGGAAAACCAGTTTGTTTGCAGGAGATAAACTCAGTACTGGCTTAGGAGCCAGAGTAAGGCAGCAAGACCATTAGCTAGTCTAGAGATAAATTTGTTAGGGACAAGGCAGTTGGGAAGAAGCCAGCTGAATTTCCAACCAGACAGCTGCTTGTCTCTCAGGCTCCAACATGGGATTGGTGCATTTGTCTGATGCTTCAAAGAGTAGCTCCTTGTTTCACAAGACTACAAAGCAAAAGGCATTTGGGAGGGGCACAGTCAAAGAAAGCAGTATGCATGTGATTATGAACTCCATAGCTAGAGAACAAGCAAGCAGGAGATGTTGCTTTCTTCTCCCATTCTTCTGTGCCCGCTCGCTCTCTCTTCAGCCTTGTGAGGTTCAACACGTGCTTGTACCAGGAAGATCTATGACTAGCCTAGCTAGTCATCTCATTTCTGATGTCAGAAGAGTCAAGTACATTGACACAGCTATTTTCCCCTTTTCAAAAAACAGATGATATACAGGATTGGGCATCTGCTAGTCCCCTGCAAGGTGGGAAGGAAGGCAGCAGACAGAGCAAAGGTAACCTTTCCCACAAGCACAGCTGGCTGTGGAAGACAATAGCTGTGGTCCCGCAACAGGAGCGACCCCTGGCCCATTGACTACACACTCACTTTAGTCCTAACTTCAATCAGACCATAACAAAGAACCATCCCCTGTCACCAACTGAACGTTGACACTGGTTTTGATTAAGGTGCACGGGACTGTTAATCGGTGTCTGAGAGCACTTTAAAACCGAGTAGCACTAGGGCAAGGTTCTGTTACATAGAGGCATGTTTACTCTGTAGCACTTTGCTTTATGCACCTGAGGTCAAGGGTTTTTTTGAAAATATAAAACGTCACATGCACAAAGTGAGGAGGGGACACCATGATTTACAAAAAGCATTACAGTTAGACAACTTACCAGCCAGAGTATCCTAGCAAGCCACACTGTCCACAAACATCCACTTCAAAGGCATCACTTGAAATCATCAGTCTCTCCAATAAAAGCATGCTGGCTCCATAACCTATCAAACAATCCCGTTCCATCTCTCCAAGACGTAAACCACCATCACGGGATCGACCTTCAGTGGGTTGTCTTTGAAATAAATATTGGAAAAAATGTAATAAGTATTCCAGAATACACATTCTACAACTCTAGGAATACCTGTCTTCAAACTGTAGGAACAGTACAGAATCAATGGACAACAGCATTCTACAAACCAGTTGCTGATCTCGCAAATGTGTTATTCAAGTTGAAGCAATTCATCTTTGCTCCGGCACTATCAACATGATGTAGTTCTGTGAGTGGCAACTGTAGCATCAGGCCACAACTCTTTACCTCACAGAATGTAGCTGAATAAGTGAAAACAAAAAGAGACCAAACAGTATCCAAGACAATCTGGACATGGATTTGGTACTCTTTTTTGAGGAGACATTCATTATAGTTTGTAGCTAACAAAATGAAACAATATTCAGCAGCTAATGAATGAATCATCAAGCCAGTGTTTCAGCTGAACTACAGCTAAGACTAAATTCTTAAAATAAAACCATTTTTGATCTGGGAGAGAATACCAAAACAAAGCAGCAAACAAGTAGTACGCATATTACTAACTCATTATTGAAATCCTCCTTTTTTTTTTTTTTAAAGTAACATTTATCTAGTTTATCTTTTCATGTCTGATGGTTAATAGACTAATCTTTGTATTGTATAGGTTCCTGGTTTTCTAGTTCCTCAACACAAATAAAACTCTCACTTTTTGTCTAGAAAGACTTCCTGTCCTCACGGTGCTAGAGGAAAGTTTTAACAAAGCAATGTAAGTATACGCTAAAGATTTTGAAGTAAAAAGGCAAGGTACAATATATTATTTAACATTATGACTGTCTAAGCCTTTTTTTTTTGTTGCCGGACACAGTCAAAACTTTTAACCTCTTGTTTGCCATACTGCAATTTCATACAGTATCAGTTCTACTCTCATGTACTAGCACAATGCTGTAGTACGGAGGTTGCAAATATTAGAGTGAACTACGAAGAAAAACAATCTTAAATTCCTGAAGCACCAATATATTGCATGCATTTTATTAAATATTTCCATCTTAGTATATTCCCTGAAACATGACAGCAAAGAGAAGGAATTAAAAAAATGTTATTGGCAATCATACAAGGCTTCACTGCTCAGTGAAACCCCATGTTTATGTGCTGTTTCCGATACCTGCAGCAGTGTAATCCACCTAGAATATTCAATGACAGATCTGGCCCATAACTTCTGGAGTATATTTTGTTTATATTATTTCAAACAACTGAATTTAAGCATACTAAATATATTGAAAATAAGTTTTTGCCAACTTATTGCAACTCAGAGAAAAGGATTTCTAAGCGCCTTCAACATCTAATAATCTTTTGTAACAAGTGTAAAAAATATACCTAATTACCAGACCAAAATATCTTCTAAAGATGCAAGCTGTATTTATTTTTAGGGGGAAGTAGTTTTTCCCTTACTCTGACCATACCGGAATCTTAAAACTAATCTGCTTGTAATTCAAATCTGACTTTTGACATTAAAAAATATGACTTTTCAGTCATATAAACCTTCTGTTTTTCCCACTGTTGGGAGAATGGATATAAGTTGTTTACATCCTGATTAAACTCCCTAGGGCCCCCTCCCCGGATGATGGCACCATCACTGTACAGATGTTGTTTTAAAGGACTAACCCTGTGGTGAATGCAGTTTCTCTTCTGAAGTCCCAAGAGGCAGATTTTAAAAGCAGTTGGGGCCTCCAAAGATACAGACATTTGCTGCAATGCTAGAAGTGCCTGAGTTCCTTTTAACAACTGACTTCTGTAATATTAATTAATGCACAGGCCTTCTTTCAAAAGTTTCACCAGGTGCTGTTCCACAGGATAAAATAACAAAATAGCTTTATAAATATGAGCCCCAGTAAAGTCTCAATCCAATTAAGGGAGGATAAAACATCTTGAAAAATGAGGGGGTCTCAACTCCAGCCCTTTAAGAGTTGATATGCCATGGGTCTTCCAACAGATACAGGATGAAGGCAGCTGAAATCCCATTTAAAAACCCACAAAAAGCCCCCCAAAACAAAAAAAATCCAACTTGAGTCTTAAGCTCTTAAGTGTTTCACTCCCACTGTCAAAATGACCTCATCAAAAAACCAAAACAAACAAAATCCTCCTAAAAAATAATTTTCTGAAGTACAAAAATTTCAATATTGAGATTAGGCCCTTGAAAAGCGTCTAACTTATGCTTCCTAAGTCTATCTGATTTTTCTTCCGGCTCACATGAGTTTGAAAAATCCTTACACCAAAGGTTGTTTAAAATGTTAAAACAGTATTTATAAAGCATTTGTGCTTTCCCTTTCCCGCTATACACATGTACACCGCAGCTGTTGCCCTGGGCAACTACTTCCATTCTTTATTCTAAATATAACATTCTAAAACAAAGCAGACTCTTGAAAATAAGATTGGGGATATAATTAAAGAGATTTTTTTTTCATATTTAAAAAAAGTTCTTAAAATTCTTAAAGCTAAATAAAACACAGTGATTCTTTAAATAAAAAAATAAGGCCAAGTGGTCTTCATACTATTTAACTGCTGCATTTAGAAAAAAGCATAAAACAATTAACTTCAGTGTTTTTAAGCACATTAAGAATTTATTGGCACTAATTCCGCATTTTTTGGAAGAACTGAGTGGGTTCAGCTTTATGGCCCTGTTCCTTGGCCAGTGGGGAGAAATAAGTCTACCCCCATGAATAAGAGCAGGCCTTTGTAGGTCTCAGCAGATCTCCCTTGTGCCTGTTACGCAAAACCAGTGGCTAACTTGAAATGGAGTTGTTGGCTGAAACACTGATCTCCAAGAAGTGGAGCATTACCTAGAAAAACACTGCCTGAAGGAGGAGGGCATACCGTGCTCCCACAGCCCCAGAGCGCAGAGGGGAGCCCAGACCAGTGTCATCACATTACTCCCTTGCAGTATAATAGAAACTGGCATATCTGATAAGTTCAAAAGACACACAGGTGGCAGCTCTGACAATGTCCATCAAAACAACTATGCATGCAGAAAGCTTATATTGATCTCTTGTAAGGAAAACTAAAGGCAGTTTATCTATTAAAAAGATTTAGCAGGACTGGGTATCTAGGCAACACCATACATAGAACTATGTTTTAAATTAATTGTCAACTACTCATGGCAAAATAAATGAAGTATTGCATTTCATTTAACAAATACTAATTCAGAGGGCAACATCCTGGTGGTTTTTGACTGTGTTGACAAAGAGTGGTGCTTTGCAATTCTACAAAGTCTTGTTTTAATCAGAACAATATCTAGAATCAGTGACGTTCAAGAAACTCAAGTCTTCTACCTTATTCCAGATGGAAATATAGCTTTGCTCTGTCAGTTAAGGTACATTTGGTATACAATAAAATGCATTTCAAGACAACAACAGCTAAATTCTGTGTTGGAAACTGTTACACGATTACTTTTAAAAGCAAAAAACAATGTTAAAGGCAAGCTACTCTCCAGGAAGTGCAATGGATGATAAAACAATAGTGAGTATGAAAGCTGGCAAAGCAGACTCTCTCAGCAGAGACGATGGCAGTAACAAAAGTTTAATTAGTTGAGGAGAAAAAAGAAAATTCCTAAAAGACTAGTCAAGAGGCAGCATAAAGTGAACATCCACTAGCTTTCCTGAAAGTCAAATAAAGAGCCCTAGCTACATAGTATGATGCTACTGAGTGGAACAAAGATTCAAAGAAAGTAAGGGGTGGGGAAAATCACACCACCTTCATCTTTACATGTAAACTTTACCTTGACTTGGGATTTAGGTTTCATTTAAATTCAATGCCTCTAAACAGCTGAGAAGTTGGGGAGACAATACAAAAGCAGATCAAGAGATTTGGGTAAGCTAGGAGCTCCAGTACACCAATTGCGTGCACTGTTAGCTAAGACAGCGAGTCTTCATTTTCATGTGAAGCACCAATACTATGACTAACACATTGAAGAACAGAAAATGGGGCAGACAGCGCCCATTATTTAGGAGTATCGCTTATGTTCCTATCGGCAAGCAGCTGTGGTAGGAAATAATGGTTGGGCTACACTTACTCTTCTTAATGTGGTTGGTGGAAAAGTTCAGCCAAGAATTACAAAAACTGTTCATGATTTCTCTCCCAGTTCAACCACTGGTATTTACTTCCATGGAAAGTGTGAGACAACTTCAGTTTGTCCTAGAGACAGCATGAGGTTGGAAAGCCAAAAGGCATAGGAAATATGCAATGAAAAGCAAAAGAGAAAGATACTTCTGTATCAGGTACAGCAGAGACCTGCCCCTCCATTCTCTAATATCACATCAACAGCTGGAAGCTGCACCTATTAAGAGGACAGACTTGCTAACTTGTTGTGCAGTCAGGCAAGGCAAGAGAAGTAGATCAGCACATGTAAGAGGCATAAAAATAAATTAAGAATTAAAGAATATGAATCATGCTTGTTATAGGGAAGAGTAAGGGCAGGATAGACATGACTGTGCTTACATCTCAAAAACAGTACAAAAGGGACTGGTCAAAAAAGAAGAGTACCACCGTGCAGCAGGTGAGGTATAAATAGTGTACATGATAGTCCAGAAAGAGTGGCAAAGGACATTTGGAATAATCTTTGCTAGAATATTCAAGACTAGCTGGCAATTAACTTTCTGGCAAGATTTAGCAAATAATCCTACTGTGATGGAGAGAGGTGAACTGAACGATCCACTAGAAGACTCCTCAAAACAAAGCCTGTGCCACTAAACTGCTTCTTGTGAGCCAGGAATATCAGCAATTTAGAACGTGAGTGCAAGCAGCCATAGAGCTGGGCTTTAAGGAGAAAAGGTTAAGTAACATCAGTGAAAGCAGAATGGTTCAAATTCCCCAAAGGTCCAGATAATATAAGCCCACCTCCAGGGGCTTACATTACCTATTCCTCAGAGTACATCTGCGTGACTTCAAAATTTGACACCAGAAGACATCAACATGGTAATCAACCTTTTTGTTGGAGAGAAAACCAAGTTCAGGCTTAGTGCAACGATCATGACTCCAAAGGAACTGAGGACATATCTTTAAATGGGCAAATAAAAATGGAGATTTACTGTTGGCATCTCTGTGACTTTTGCAGTTTGTTAGTGTGAAAGTGTTATTCTCCTGCATGGTATTGAATGATAACTGTGGACCAGCACATACAACCCTAAATTCAGTTTTAGAGTTGAATGCAGGAGTCTGCAAGGCAAAGCGCAGTATACCAGGGATGCACATTATTCTAATGCTTGTTTGCTTTACACTAGGGCCAATGCATTTGCTTTGCCTTGACAGGTGAAGACATGGGCTACATCAATATTAACCTGCTGAATACCAAAGGATGCTGAAATATTATAAGAAATGTCTTCCTTCTACTCATACCTGATTTTGTAAAAATACAAATGTTAACATTTGTACTTTTGTTAACATTAATTTGTTAAAAAGATTCCTCCTAAAATACCTACAATATGAGCAATCTGACAGGAAAGGGCCACAGTGTGCACTCTGAATCACCAGACGGTATTTTTACTGACTGCTAACAGAAGTATGAGAAGCAATCTCAGTTTTGAACCACATAGAGCATACCCGGACATTCAGAACAACCTCCTGCCACAGTCTGCTGTGAGAGCTTTTAGTCTGTAACAGTGTATTACCAGGCAATAGCATTTTGTGTCAAGTATCAAAAGGTAAACAAACTTTGTTTTATACCCGTCAGTCAGCTGGGCATACTTCTGAAGGTACACAAGAATTTTGTGCTTAGCCCGTAACAATACCTGGTGAGCACTGCTCTGGGTCCTCGAGCTCTTGCATGCATTTTATCCAACACCATGTGCTTTAGTTTCTGGTAATACACAGGGCCAAAATAGATATATGCTTCCAGAGGTTCCCTGAAGGAATAAAAAACAAAAAAAACCAAAACCAATATTCACAGTTTGTACATACTTACCTTAAGAGACACAAGAGTGTCATGTATAGGAGGAATGTGAAACAATTTGGGAATCAGGAGTCCTAGAAAAATGTGTTTGGGCTTTCAGGGCAATCAGTCTAAAAACCCCACAGGGAACCCTTCTGAACACAAGAGCAGTACACTGCCAGCATCACATACTGCTGTATGCACCCTAGCAAGGAACAAGCTCCTGAACTCTGGCCATACGCTGCACAGACTTGCTGCTATAGCTGCAGGTACCTGTTTCAGCTGTACCATGTTAAGTCCCTGCTCTGTGCAGGAGTCTTTCAATAGTGTCATCAGTAACCGATAAAGACTGTAAATGTGCCAGATCCTGAAGAGTGACTTAAGATATTTCTATTTACATTCCTTCACTTTACATCATTCACACACAAAACAAATGTAAGCATATATGTAAACAAATACATGAGCATAAATGCTCAAAACATCATTTTTATAGGAGCACTTTAAGGAATTTGCATTTGCAAGGATAGCTTAGCACTGGCACACTATGAGCTTGACAGTCTTCCCATCCACTAATTCTCCCTGTGCACAACACAAGACCCAGATGGGTGAAAGCCCTCCCTGAGCGGCTGTGCATCAGCACAGCTACCCGTGCAGCACTGCTCAGCAGCAGCTGTATCCATAGGACAAAAACTGCTGCCCTGGCTGGCACTGGGGGCTCAGATGAGCTGGGTAAAAGGGCTCTTGAGAACCGTGTTTAGGCACTTGCATCAGCCTGGGAACATCTGTAAGCAGTACGGAGGGTGTTACTCCATTCTACGAGCTGGAGTAATGGCTAAAGATTTCTGTGTTTAAAATACCCCCAACTGTAAGAACAGCATAAGCGCCTAAAGATCAGAAAGCATTCAGTCATTTTCCAGCTACCACCTTCAGCACTAAGAACGACCACATTTAACACAAGCAAACTTAGCACTGCCACTGATTTATTTTTAAAAAATATATGTGCAATGTGAAAACAAGCAGGAGACAACAGTATTGCACCTCCCATTCAGAGTCATTACTGACATGATGCAGTTATTCCAAAAGCTGCCTATTGAAGAAAATAATAAAACTTAACTAGACATTTGGAATTTGCAAACTTCCACACTGTTATGAAATCTGCCTTCAAATTTCATAACAAATAGATTAAGCATGTGAAATTTGCTTGGAAGAATGTCAGTATCCTAAAGCAAAGTCTCTAAATAGGGTACTACAAAGTTGAAGTTTGGGGACTGGGGATTTTTAGAGCTAGATGATTTTACTCTCCCTAGGAAACAAGATTAGTCAGATTTGTTAAGTTACCATGATATATCAACAGAAAGTGTTTCAAACACCAGGATACTTAATACACAATTTATGGAATATGGAGTGGGTAAGGAAAACAAAATCATCTCTCTGAAACAAAAAGAGAAACAACATATGGAATAAGTTGGTAGGAAAAGAAATTAAAAAGTATTAAAAAAATCCCCCAAAACCAACAACTTACAAAAGAGACCTAAACTTGTTCCTTGAGAAGAAGGGGACTGGGAGGATAATAAAAATAGCAGGAAGGTAGGATTAAGATACATTTTGGAAGGGCAGGCATGTGAAGCCATATGGCCTTTTCCTGTTCCTAAACTATCTTAGTTCTTTGAACTCTGTGTCTCAGAAGCCAGTCCGATCAACACAGCAGGAAGTTTGCAGATTAGAGTATTATGCCAGACTGAATCATTGTGTAATCAAAAGAAGAAAAAAAAAAAGAAAAAAAGAGCACACAAAAATATTCCCAAGGAACAGACACCTGCCTCCAAATCCATATTTTACAGTACTATTAAAGTCAACATGAAAATGCTTTTCTGATTCCAAGCATACATAAGATTTGCTGCCAAGAGAAACTTGAAATTTCTTACAATCGCTCATAAAAAAACCCTTGATTTTACCTTTTTTTGTCATGCAGTAGAAGTTGGGAAATTTTCATAGGTACTACTAGGGCCATTCACATTACAGGCACGCAAATACCAGTAATTCTTAAAATGTGGAACCACAAAATACTTCTAAGAAGAAGGCGGGGGCGGAAGTGCACCATTCTTCAGCCCCTTCCCTCCATCTCACAGCGTGGTTTGCAAATAAGAGAAAGTTCCTGAGCTCTGAGACATGAGAATATTTTTCAGATGTGTCTCAACAGGATTTCCCCACTCCCCTGAAACATCTAAATCTATACAGCAGATTCTTACCCAGTGATACCAGATGTTACGTAGTCCTTCCCTAGGTAGTTATAACCATGACGAATAAGATCTTCACACACATCCTTAACTTTACTGCCTCCAAAAGCTGTTCCATAGTGAAATCTGCCATCAAGGACCCCAGCCTTTCCAGCCAGGAGTTCAATTAACTTTCCTACCTGTGCAAAGAAAAACAGAATTAACAGCCTGCTCACTAGTACGGGCACATTACTGGATTGGTCACAGCATAAGTTGGCTAGGCAAAGTGTCTGAGATGGCAGCCTGGGTTATTGCATGCAATGGGAAGAGTGGAAGAAGCCCAAGAACAAGGAATACTCCTGTGTGAAGGGGGAAAACTGGACTCATCGCAGGGTCTGGGAACACCTGTAAGGTCCCGAGTCAGGCAGCTCCATTTTTTCCAGTTGTCTGGAAAATGAGCAGGACCCAGTGTGGCCTTCTGCTTTAGGAAACAGCCTCAGAGATTGACACACTACAGTGCAGCAGGGGGAACAGAAGGGAAGAAGCTAACAAAGAAAAAAAGATCAGAGGCTGTACGAAGTAATCAGTGGAGGTCCCATATAAAGGCCACGCTGTGAAGTATTTAGTGTGACCCTCAGCACAGATGCAAGACTTGTACCAGTTCCAGGGAGGCGTGTGTAATGTAAGAAGTTATACAGGTCTAGAACTATTATTGAAACTCCTCTCCAACCTTCGCCTCACAGTCTGCCCCATCCGGCTTAGTGGGAATAGGCAATAGGGAAGGAAGAGGGAGAGCAAGAAATTTGCAAACAGAAAGGGTGCAAGTGAGGTATTCAGTTCCTTTCCTATTAGGCTTGATACAGAACAAAATGAGAATGATGCACAAACAGCCCGCATCCCTACTCCTTTTACAGTAGGATGTTTCAAAACATGCAAAACAGAGGGCTAAATACTTCTAGGAGAGCAAGCGCGTGGCATGATGACTGGAGAATATTCTCAGTGAAACCATGTTTCAACCTTTTTTTTGTTTCTTTCGGCTAATCTACTTCACTTTCCCTATTGGGGGACACTGTCTCTTTAATTGTAACATAACCACTAACCGTCATACGCGATGGGAAGCCATGAGGGTTCATTATGATATCTGGACAGATTCCTGTATCGCAAAATGGCATGTCTTCCTGAGGAACAATCAGTCCACACACCCCTGCAAAAGAGAAAACATTTCAATTCACAAACAGCAAACCACCAGCAGGGCTGACGCTCATCACCAGATTTTCTTTAGTGTTTTCCTCCTCCTCTCTTTCTCATGGATCACTTTTTACCCAGATTCATTTCCATGACCAGTGCTCACAACCTGCAGGCTAAAAGAGAGCCCTTGTGACAGGACTGGCAAAATTAGCATACTCTTACATAATGCTCCCAGTGATTTGTGAGTTAGCAAATTAGGGAAGAAAGCTTTAGATACAGTTTTCAGAGGCAACCAGAAACTTCTGACCAGTCAGACTGGAACATCTCAAGGGAGACCTAGTTTTCAAAGCTGATGCTATAATTTCCTGCAAAAAAATGAAAAAGTCAGGCCTCTTACAGTATCTCTTTCGACATACAAAATTATTATTGATTCAAAATTTGTTTATCACATGTATCTTTGCTAAATACTGTGAATAAAAACAAATCAAGTCAGGACTTTGACAGGGACTGAGAGGAGATAAGTAGGGGAAACTAAAAAAAAAACCCAAAGATTTTTTCAGGCAGCATTCATTTGCTGAGCAAAGACTGCTTTCAACAAATTACAAAGCACAATCCTCTCCCCAGACTGCTTATATTTTGTCAGTCCATGAACACAAACTGCACCTTTAAAAGTTCTGGAAGCTTTTTTTACTCTCCATCAGTATTGGATGTAAAACAAACCAACCCCCACAAACTCTAAAACTGTTTAGGAAAGATTAAACAGAAACATGAAAACTCATTTAAAATAGCCTATCATACATCCCAAAATTTTTCTTCCAACCCTTACAGCTGTTTGTACAGCGAATTCTGCAGATCAAAATTACTGCAGCTATAAATGACCAAGAGATCTAACATTCAAATTCAGGTGTTAAAATGCAGCTGCTTAAGCCCATACTCCTTTGAACCAAAGCTACTGTTTCAGTTGGACAATTTCTTCCAGAAACCCTTAGAGCTGAAAAAGTCTGCAAGCTATTTGAGATCAGCCTGCTGCAAGTGCCAGAGCACGCTTTGGGAACAGTCCTGGAGCGGAGGGGGCTCCTGGAAGACTGAGGGTGCTGGTTACATCCCTAAAAAGGCATCCCCCAACCAGCCAGTTCACAGGGGGATATTGGCGTCTGCTCAGGAGGGAGCTCCTCTTCCACTGTCCAAGCAAGACAGGAATAGGTGTATGGGACAGTAGTTAATAGAATGAGAATGGTAAGTATGGGGGAAGGGAGCAGGGGAAAAAAAAAAAAAGGATTGGAGCATCTGGGGCAAGGGGGGGGGGTTGTTGTATTTAGTTTTTAAACCTAGTGAAACTAATTTTATTGTTCTATTATGATAAATCAATAACATCCTTCTACCCCTCCCTGCCAAGCAACAATCATTTGGTGAAAATCAAAAAAACCAACCCACTATCTCTTGCGCACCCAGCTTTTTTATCCTAATATTGTATACAGAAATACTTTATTATATATGTATTATGGCACGCACATTTTGCCTTATTCCCATTTACTTGTAAGAAAGCATTAGGTTGCATCTGGACTTCACAGCACCTGTAAGCCAAAAATTAAATCTTAGCTAACTTAAAATTACTTTAGGCTCTGAAAACCTTTTATATGCCAAGCTGGTTCCCATAGCAGACAGCCACTGTGTTGTTTGTTTTGTGTGAAAGTGAATGATAAAAGATCCATGAAATCGACACAGAAAGGCAGAACAGCAGAAAGAACTGAGGGCTCTCCATCATAGCGGCTTCTACCCTCCGCTGACTTGTATAACAATGGGACCTACACACCCAACTGCAGATCTAACACAGCTGTGCATTTCATTAGATGAAGAGCACTAGTGACACAAGTAAATAATTAACTTATTCTGGTCCGCTGACTGTGGTTATGAGACCAGTCATAGCTGACAGATTTTAATACAAGTTAACACAAAGACAGCATAATGAGCTTAGAAGTTAAAAACAAAATATTTAGACAGAATCCAGCAATGTGAAGCTCACTAGGCCATTTATAAAGTTTCTATTTTACAGAAGGGGAAAAAAAAGAAAAAAGAGAAAGCTATAAAACCTCAATTCTAAGCTTCTGTATTTTGAGAAGTCACTGAGTTTATAACAGATCTATAGCATGCCCAAGTGTATTTAGAGAACAGGACAGAGAGAAGCTTCTTCCTCCCCTATGTCTTACGAAAGTTCATTCTTTCTCATAAAAAACTGTTTAAAAAGCTGAAAGACATCTTTCCTATATATAACGCTATTTCAAAAAGCAAGTAACTGCAATTCATTTAGAAATGTAAACTTGATTTCATTTTGCAGTCACTTGCCTTCAGAAGCTCTTCAGAGACTAATGCTTGCAGGTCTGCACTGGAAGCTCCTGAATTTGCTACTCTTTTTCAGCCCCGATCGCTGCGCCAGGGTTTGCAGCAGGGCAGTAAAAGGCAAGCCTAGCAGTTCTGCATTGCAGAGCAGCTGCGAAAAAGTGATCAAGTGAATTAATCCGTAAGTGCAACTATCACTTGGAACTGGTTAATAAAACAGTAAAGGAGAAAAGAAGAAGCTGGATTTAAGACAGCCTCAAGTTCCAAATGTTGCCCTGTCCAAGTATAAACTGAGTTTCACAATTGAGCTGCTCAACTACTCTCCATCCAATATTCATAAATAGGACACAGTCAAACTAGTAGGTAACTTTGCTCTGTGGCTCTTACTACAGGTTATTAAGATTTCCTAATTGTTACTGATTTAGACATCACATGAAAATTGTTCCCCAGCATTCATACAGGACATACAAAAGAGTTTGGTTTCATCCATTTCTCTTCCCCTCACAATTTTATATGCTGCATCTGAAATTTAGCAATACAATTTCAGACTAAATGTTACACTGCGATGGGCCTGAATCTGCTCTCACCTATACATTCTGGAGTTCTCATCCAGGACCAGAATCAAACATTAACCACCAGAAAAGGCTGCAATTATTTTTCCAGACAAAACAAAACAAAAAAATTTTTTTAATGTTTGGACTAACAAGAAGGTTGTATGTGTGAGCAAGAAAGCACCCAGCAGCTTGCTACATCTCATTTTTTTTTTCAACTGAAAACCAAATTGAGTTCTAAAAAAAAAAAACCTTCGTCTATCAATTTCATAATGTCAGCTTAAATGAAAAATTAGTGAAAATGCTAANGCATGAATCCCGACAGCATCTCAACACCCATGTACCTCCACAAGGTCCTGACAGAGCATAAAGATCCCCTCACCCCTGTACTTTAGTCCTTTAAGAGTTTCTTTTTCTAATCAGGAGAAATTCAGGTTTCCAGAATTGGTATCTTTTATGTGGTTGCTTTTAGAGTTTGCTGACAAACACGAACACACACAGACTTGTAAAACAGCAGTTCAGCAGAGAGGGGGAAGGGGGGTGGCAGGGAGGGGGCAGGGACAAAACACAACAGTATGGGAAAGTTTTTCACCGGCTACGATAAGATGCCTTCTATACACACACATGCCAAATGAAAAAAAATCATCAAATAAGTCAAAACAACCTAATATAGAAAACTAATTACTACCAGCAGGAGGGACATTAGAGAGCAAAGGAGACTAAGTGAATAGAAGCAGCAGTAATACCAGTTTCTATCAGCAAGATAAAAAGAAGCGCATTACTAAATGTGCTTGTTTACTTATTCTAATGATATGGTGGTAAAAGAGCTAAAACTAACTTGAAAGGCATCTATTTTAGATTTACCAGATTTGCCAGAATTTGGAAATACTCCTGAGAAATAAGACTACATCACATAATTAAGAGGACTTGTAGCTATAACACAGTGCCATATATCGTGGACAAGTGATGCAGAGATTTGCAAAAATTAGTAAGGTTAAACAAAAATGTACATCTGCTTCAAAACTCTAATTACATACTGTGTTGGCTAACTAAGCATAAAACAAGTCCAGAAGAAAAAAAGTGCTGCATCACATAAGCTTTGTTCAATATTGAATCATTCACTGATCTATCATATCACTTGCTACATCCCATTTGACATAAGAGGTAAAGAACAGAATTAAAATTAACAGATAAATAATGCATAAGTAAACTTGATTAGTTTTCTTATTAAAAACATCACTCTAAATGAGAGGAGGTGCTAGAAGACAATACAGTTTGTACACTGCTTTCCCATGAGCTGCTGAATGGTCTGATGTGATAAATTTGCATAGTCTGAAGCACACAAAGAGCTGATTAATTGAAACCCTTACAATGCTTCTGGAAGCAGCTATTGTAAAACAATAACCATAGGAACTTTACAAAATACACATGGCTGAATGAGTCAAGAGCTTAATAAAATGTGTGTTCAGGATACACTATTTGGAAACAGAATTAGAGATTTTTATTCTGTGCCATAAAATGCTAAATCACCCTAATTTCAGAGGTTCAGTTGAGGATTTACTGAAAAGGTCAGAAGGTTACCTGTTTGCTACTTGAGATAAAAAATGCTGTAATTTTCTTCTTAAGACAGCAAGCTAAGCAGCGGTTTTGTTAAAAATAAATAGAAAAAATGGTATGAGAAATTTTAATGGCATTCTGACATCTCATTTTCTCATATTCAATTTCTGAAGATAAAAATAAGCTAAAAAATTCCTACTTTTCCTAATAACTGCTATTCATCCCACATTCCTGCAGACGATAATAGCAAATTCTCTTTAACACCACTTCAACAATTTAATTCCTATAAACCCACTGATATTTTATTACAGGTAAAGTACTAAGTCTGACTTGAAACATGGGGGAATATGACACAAGAAGCTATTTAAAATGAACATCTTACTTTACATGTTCTGCTTATACGTACTGTACAAGTGCCCATTAAAAGGAGAAAGATAAGTTGTTCTCGACTATGAAGTTAGGCAAGCAGAAGGCAGATGCTCAAACTAGGAAAAATTTTAAAAAGTAAGCAAGGTCAGACTTTGGTAGATAAGTGGTATTGTCATGAAGTTTATGTAGTTGACAATGCTGTGAATGGATTTTGTTTTGACACCAAAGAACATGGTTCATTTAGGAAAACAAAGACCATCTTTCATGAATTTAAACTCGCTTCCTTGTCTGTAGAGTTGTTTAAGTGCAGATACTTCAGAAAGGTTTAATCCTTTATCTTAGATCTTCAGCTATTAAAAAGCTTCTGTTTGCCAGTTCAAACAATCTCTTGCTTAAATACAGTTTTTCCACTCCTCAGGAATACTGTTCAGTATTGCTGCTTAGTTCTGTGATCTACAGGACCTTTGTTGGAGGTGTTAATCCTTTTTCACATGAGAGACTGAGAAATGTTCTTTCAGAGAAGTGATATATTGCTTTTTTTCACATCAAAGGAGCCCAACTTTTTCCTCATTGTGACATGTAGCAAAGCAAGAGGAAATCTGGAAATATAATAATTTAGTTTGTATGGAACTCAGATGAAGCGTCTTTAGCTTAACAATCCTTTAGCCTTCTGTGCTTTGAAAAGTGACTTTGCTTGAAGAATGCAAGATTAAAAACCAAAATAATTAACCAAAAAAATTTCTTTATCCTTCTGGAAAAAATATGATGCAATATAGTTAAAACGAAGTCGTACAGCTCAAGATAAGTCCTCCCTGGTAGGTATATGGTTTTCTGTGAGACATTAGAAGTTTAAGGGCTTATAGTCTGAAGTGACAGTCCCACTCCCAAAGATGTTACTGCAACATCCAGTCTGATGAGTATTGAGATAGAGCTAAATATTTGCTGGTGCGTTTCCCAACACAACGTGATGGCCTCATACACTCCTCCTCATACACTACTTTGTTGACAGGTTTTGAAGGAAAGGCTAGTTTTTACAGGCAGTTTGGAAGACGTGTACTTAAAACATGGACTTGAATGAAAAGAGGGTGTGGTGGACAGGCCAGAAGTGGTGACCTTTGCCAATACAGTGTTGACATATGAGAGGACACAAAGAAGGTAGCAAATACAGAGGCAGTGGCATAGATCTATATTATTATAGAGGCCTACAAAACCTACCTACATATTTAACGGAAGCCTCTTCTGTAACAAAAGGCTAAAGCTGGTTTGTGAGATTTAATCTGTCATATCCCAGACACTTTCCAATTCTGTTACTCTGCTTCTTTCTGCCCCAGCGACAGTATAGCTTTGGAATACAAATAAATTTGGAATGCAGGAAAAAGCCCGTGAAACAAAACTTGAGAAATGTGGTTTGTGCAATCTCTTAGTTCGCACATATTTAATGATTTTAAAACTACTACTACAATTCCGTGAAATCAAATCTCATCTTCATGCATTCCTTCTAGAAAATAATTCACAGAAAAGATCGACAATACAAAAAGGAGAGAAACATGCTTTCTCTCCTTCTCACTGAATCAAGGTACTTGTTTTAAGCTCATCTTAGGTTTAAATGGCCCTATGATGGGCTTAAAGCTAACATTCACAAATTAAACTTGAAGTGGTAATTGCCTGCATTCAGATGAAGATGAGAGAACAAATTCAGGGCTAATTAAAAACTCTCTCAATGGAAAATGCTTAACTGTTAGTATTACGATTTCTGTTTGACAATTGTCTATATTCCTCTGTTATGGCTGATCCTTCCCCAATTTGATGTCAGAGAAGGATGATACTAGCTGTATTTTTAAACAGCTAGCAAAGGAGATTTTCCTTTTCATGCCTTTTCTGCAGTTCTATCATTGCCTTTAATCTAAGATTAATGTCAGTATCTGGTTCTTCACTGTATACTGAAGTTGCAAAATAGTAAACTCCACTTTTCTTGTCAGTATTTTTTTTCTTGGTATCTAATACATATTTCTTCTCCACTAAGCATTTTTCTCCTTTCTCCCATTTATTGTAACATCTTTTCCCATGATGTACTACAAGCCAGTGAACTGAGAGGTCTACTACCAGGAATGATATGTATCCGAGTAGAATGTAATAATTTAGAATATGATCACTCCTTCGATCACAAGACATTACTACAGATTGATGTACTGGACAGCTAACAAGCACACGCCTGCGAACTCTGTAACACAGCTGTTGCCATGTTTCCACTCATATCTCCAAAACCAAGCTGAAAGGGACATTTACTATTCTGAACAATTGATGGTTTGGGCTTATTATTATTATAGGTCCAAAGCACAGATACATGGGGGATCAGCCATTCTAACCTTATGCCAGGCATTATTATGGGCACCCTCAAAGTTTCCTACAGCATTTAGGATGTTGTTTTTCATTACCATGGGACTTCCACAGGTATTTACTTTGGGGAAAAAAAAATTACTAACTTTCTATGGCTTTTGGGATATTAAAGAAAATACCACCAGATTCCAATACAGTGCGTATTAGTTGTTTCTGCATTTGACCATGAATATCAGGGTCATGAGTAGCAAAAGTACTCGTGAAATGTCTGTCCTTGAAGACCTCTAAAATGAACTTGCTCTAGACTGAGATGCCTTACGTGCATTTAGTGGTATGGAAGGCCCTCTGCTCCCTCAAGCCATATTGCAGCCTGCCTGACACAATTCTGTTTCCTTCTGTCATTCTTCCACTTCCACCTTTCCTCCTCTGATGGTTCTAGATTTGTGGAGCACCCTTTTTCTTGATTTTTGGAGAGGTATGAAAATCAGTTCCATTTAAATCCTGTTCAACTAGCTATTTCAATAGGTGCACATCAATAGCCCAAGCTAGAAGAAAAATCTTACCTGCTTTAATTTTTCATGCAAATGTCGATAAACACCTATCATGATTAACCGAGCAGCTTCTTTAATATAATTTGTAAGCTACTTTTTTTTTTTAATTCTAGCAAGAAAATTTGTCCTGCACAGTACTGATTGTATTGTTTTACAATAACTTGCAACTGACATGCTGCATGTCACTTACAAGAAGAAAGGACTAATTAGACAAAGCTCAAAATATATGAAGAAATGGTCTTTGCTCTGAAAGTGGTCATAGGCTTAAAAGTACTGCACATCTTCATTGTGTATGAAATAAAAAAATTATTTGAAAGAGACTCTACACAAAAATCTTCCTGAAGGAAAATCTTCCTGGAAAGAAGGAAGGAATGGGGCAGTTGAACCATTTCAACTGCTCAACTCTTTCTGTTTGCCTCTGAAGCTAATGGTCTTCCCTCTCACTTACTGAAACTATCCTATATGGCTGTAGAGCACGAACTAGCCTGGATTTTAAAAGGAAAGTCAAGAATGTACTGCTGCTTCATTACTTTTTTGAAGCCTTTAATAGGTACTGGTTTCCAAATCACTTGGGGACTCAGTGAGAATCGCTTCCTATTTTTACATCAAAAGCCAGGAATCAGGAAAATATTTCAATGCTTACCAGAAGAGTTTCTATTTCTTAATGACAGCAGAAACAATGGAAGGATTTCTTTAGAACACAGAGTTTCAAGAACCCGTTTTATGGGTCTATGGAAAGATACTGTGGAAGTAAGGGTGATCTTGGAGAGAGCTGGATGTACTCAGAAAGCCTGCATTGACTGTACTCCATAGAAAACATACACAAAGAACTTGAGGCAACATCTGGTAACAGCTAACATTATGATCAACTACTGCCTTTTGTACCCATTTCACCTCTTTTGATTGATAGGTTTGCTCTAGGTAGATGTCCTGATCACCAACCCTGGAGACTACAGAAATGAGGATTACTGTGGCTAGCCCTGTATCTCATGACAGGGATGCAGTCTTGCTCTTCAGTTACACCTGGCCACCTCATTGCCACTGATGCTTATGTACTTCCATAGCCCCAGAAAATCATAAATGACCTTGAGTTTAACTTCAGGCTACACATGTGAGCAAAGTAGTAAATAGTGGCATGGAGCATTATAAAAATGTCTTCTTACTTGTGCCTGGGGTCTACCTGTAAGCAACCGCTCTTCATACCTCTTCCAATCACGCAGGCACTGAATAAGCTGGAGATGATTCTGTTTAAGCTTCATTTAAGAGAGCTCTAGAGCCGGATACTGCCTGTGTACTGGCGACATTTGTTGCAGTTTCATCTCTTTTCACTGGCTTGGATCTACCTATGGATATTGTGCAAGTACCAGCTCTCTCTGACTGACTCCAGGGCATATTTGCCCACAGAGTTCTCTGGTTCTGCTCCAAGAGTACAGGATGTGAATGAGCACAACAAGGTCAAACCCAACATGATGCTGGGAGTAGAGTGGGACCGTGTAACAAACTGCTGAAAGGGACGCTTTCAGGGAGCTCCACCTAACAAAAAGCACTCTCTTCCATGTGTCTTCTGACAAAGAGAACACTGCTCACGAAAGGCCAGTTTGCTTGCAAGACAATGTCCCTTAGCTAGTATCGTAATTTGATGTATTACTGCAAAGTTCATTGGCCACAACTAGTTTTAAGTGTTAATGTTTCAAATCTAAACACTGTCCTCCGTTTTTTCCTCAGTTCCCTCCCTCTGACCCTCCACACAGACCTAGCGGATACTTGTGTTACCAGATTTAAGAGGCTGGCATGCTTTATACTCAATGCTCTGGTTCCACTTCCTCAGAAATCAAAGCAAGGAAGTAAGGATTTTTTTTGTTCCAAGTAGTGACTAAGACAGTATCGCATTTGCCCAGTAACAGGAAAGGAGTGTATGTGCTGCAATGGAAAGGATTTGGTAATATCAACCTCTTTATCTCTCCACCACATCTGACAAGAGACCAACCAATGTTCTCAAACCAAAATAAGACCTAAAAATGTAACAAGATTACAACATCCAGGTAATAGGTTTAGCACAGCACATACAGTAAGGCAGAAGGTCATGCTGAAAGTACTAAAAATCTAGATTTTCCAACTGTATAGATAGGTGAAAACATGTCAAAACCTGTCCCACATTGGGACCAAAGGGATCAAAACGTGGTTTTAAGTCAGTTACAGACTGTTTTCAGTCACTTTTTTCTAAACACCCCTCCCACAACTCCCAGCCCTTTGAGATCCAGAGGGGATGTTCTGAGTCACCTTTTTTGCCATTAAGGTCAAAGGAAGTCCACTACTTTTTTCAACAGATATGGAAACAGGTTCCTGATTTTCATCTCACTTATAATATTAACACTAGAGAGCTACATGCCACCAAGCAGCTTCCTAGTTAGGTACCCATTTTCAACTCTCAGTTTGAAGATCCAGAGGTGCCCCAGATCATGTCCCAGGTGTATTTTTAAAAACATTTTCCCCTTCTTTCCGGTCTCTGCTGGTGCACTCCTAGTTGCATTCCTGATTTGCTCCCCTATTACACCATGTCTCTGAGCTATCTATCTGCAGTCTTGTCTTCAGAGCAATATGTCTGCCCAGATGACTTGCACACATCTCATTCCATGTCTGGTCTTTTCTGTCCATTCAGAATAGGCCCCTTCACTCTTTCCTCCAACCTCTCTCTTCATCACCCATTGACAAACCTGTCACCTAAACCCAAATTCACACATAGGAGAAAAAAACCCCAACCCAAACAAAACTCAAAACCCTGTTCTTGTTTAAAATGGGCAACTACTGTATTTTCCAGATTCTTAAGTCAACACAGAGTTGTGTTTGCCAATTCCCCTCCTCAGTTCCAGAAACATCATAGCTAAATTAGATGAACTTAACCAAAAAAAGGGATATGGTCTTCTACTGCTGCATTCATAAAAGATCTGAACCAATCAATGGAAACATGCATGATGATATTATGTACGTATAGTAGGCATACCCAATATGCATTTATTTTTATTAAATGTGTAGCTTACCTTTCTGTCCATGACGACTGCTAAATTTATCTCCAATTTCTGGACGTCTAGTTTGCCTCAACAACATTTTGATCAAGAAAGCATCCTCTGCATTTGATGAAATCATTACTTTTTCAATATAAGAATCAGTTGCACCTTTGTAGCTGGCACAAGAAGACAAAACATGACCAAACACAAGTTACAAACAAGTATCTGTGTATTGGTAAGCTTCTGGCTAAACTGTAGTCTTCATGGAACCTATATATGGGAGGCCAGTGGAGCTAAGATTTTATACACACACACACACACACACACACACACATATATATATATATATGAAGTTCCAGAGTATGGTATGTTTCTGGAAAAGACAAGGCTTAAGAGATACAACAGAAACAGAGAGAGAATTAAGCTGAACTTGTAAAGAATAAGGTATATTTTTTTGTCACGTGGGCTCTCCTTGACAGAAAAAAAGCTTCCTAGTATATTGCAAATTTCTGGATCTTCAGTTAAACAAACAAAAGCCAAATAGAGAGTTATAGCTGAAGAAAGGCATTTAAGGAATATACCATGAGAATTTAAGAACAAAATTAAGGCATAATATCCTGAGTGAAACTATGCATCAGGTGCAGGTGTGGAAATGAACCAAGGGCAGAACATAGTATGAGGTACAGAAAGAGATGAACCCTA
>WAAD01021070.1:0-14036 GCA_013389945.1 Fregata magnificens | reverse complement strand
CAAAAAAACCCCCAATGACTGGTACCACGCTGCTTTCAGAAACTAACATTTTTAAATTTTCCATTACAATACTGTCACCTTCAAGAAAAAAAATTACACTAAGTATAAAATAAGGTGCACAAGAAATATTAACAGAACATTAATTTCTACCTCAGATTATGAATGTGCAATGACTGAACACGTAGTTTGACATACCTGGGGAGCAGATACCATCAGCATCTAAAATTTCGTGGCGCCAAATTGGTTTATGGGTAGCTGCATCCAACATTGGACCCATAACTTTATCAAATGTCTGGTTTGTGTAACGCTTCAGTGTACACTTGGCATTCTTATATACAAGACACCTTCCAAAACCTAGAATGCAACACAAACTCATCTGCCTAGGAGTTCAAAGATTCTTTATAAAACATTATCAGAATAAAACAAGAATGCTGAACCACCTGCTGAGCTACAGAATATAAAATATTTTTTAATTATTGTCTTGAATATGCCTAACATTGTACATGGATACCTAGTAGCTCACAATTTAAATATCAGATCATGCATGCTACTTTTTTTTAGACATTGGACTACAATCCAATTCTGAAGTTGTGCTAACCCCCTTCTATACCTCTGCACACACACGCATGCATCATTTCTCTTACCTTTGGTGGTCCACAGGGAGACATAACATAGGAGAAGAGACTGTAACAGGACAAGAACAGCACTTCTTCCTTTTGGGAGTTCTAAGAAACCTGAACTTTTACTCATGTTTGTGGTTGACACAAGCTAGCCTACCAGGAAAGTACTGATTGAGTGTTTCATATAATCACCCCATTACTCACTTTTCTCCCAGCTGAAAGAATTCTTAATTACATATATTGTTATAAAATAGGTTTGTTTTGGGGTTTAGCTGAGGAAAGTAGCATCTCTGGAATTTCTCTCCAAGTACAGCAACTAGCCACAATGCTACACACTTTCACCACATTTAGAATTACAGACAGCCAAGAGCAAGGCTTTCTAATAGTCCTACATTATTTCAGATCATTTGAAAGATGGTTGCGGCCACATACAGTAGATCTATATCTTTAGATTATGTCAAGTAACTCCTGACAAGCACCACAGCTCTCCCTGTAAATGTTACCAGTCTACCAGAAAAGAAAACATTCAGTTTTAAATCATGCCTGTTGTTGTTTTAGAAAAGGAGGCATAAATTAAATGCGGCAGACATTAATGCCAAAGATACATGTCTAGGAATACTATTATTGCTGCCTAGCAACTAGGAGGAAGGGAGTGTGGGGGGGAATAAAGTCATGGAAGAATCTGATTTTGGCCACCCAAAACTAAAACCAATTTGATCACACTGCACTATGTCTTCTCTCAAGGGAATTTATTTAGAAAAGAGAGAGAAGAGAGACTAAGTTTTCAGGCAACTCTCCTCCAACCCCCAGCAGCATTAACATAAAGCACTGAAGAACTGTGGAGAGAGCAAGACAGGCCAGACCAGCATAGACATAGGTTTCACTTAGTTACCTTCTATTTGGTGCTTATGTACTTTTACTTAAAATACACTGCACTGCATAGATTTTTTTTTTTAAGGAAGCAGGTAATTAGTCTGAATAAACAATAAATTATTTTGCTTTAGACTATACTATTATTTTCTCTCAGAAAGTAGGCAATACTGCTATTGCTCCCTCAGAGCATCAAGTTCACAATGACACAAATTGCCACATGTTCCATTCCTTTCCCAAATACATTCAGAAGACTAATTTAATCTATTGCTTTTGTTACTGGTGAAAATAATGAAATCCCTCTGTTAGTAATGAACAAAAGTTCAGGTAACCATCCAAAAAGCAAGCCCAACAGAACAGATTATCTAATACCTTACATTTTTTGTAAACTAAATATTTTCAGAAAGGGACCATTTACAATTTTTTATTTGAGGTCAAAAGTTAGCCATTTTTTCTTATAATATCCATATTCAGAAGTTTATTCACATGTTGGCAACTTCACCACACTATTGCAAGCATGGAATTACAATCACTATTCATGCAGAAAACAAACAAAAGCATTCAAAGCAGTTTTGGAATTAGATTTCTTAATTGGAGATGTACCGTTCATAACTGCAGTAAGAGTTATTACAGGATAACACCACGAGACAACAAGTTTATTAAAACATGTATTTAGAACACACGCTAGAGAAGTGGGAAAGAATTGATGGTTCTTACCTCTGTCCAAAGAGGCCTTGTTTAAGACAAGAGCATCTTCGATATCGTAACCACTGTAGCTCATCACAGCGACTGTGGCATTCTGTCCAGCAGGCAGTTTCTCAAAATCTATCAGTTCAATTGTTTTTGTTTTTACCATTGGCTTTTGCGGATAGGCTAGAAGATACATAAGAGTATCTATCCTGTTTCTTTGATTGTATCCAATAGTACCTGCATGTAAAAGAAAAACAAAAGTGTGTGAACATTCTAGTGAGTCTCCTAGAAATGTTTTGGCTAAAAAATTACCAAAATGCAAATTAACTAAAACCACAAACTGAGGACTTTCATCTAATCATAGAAATTCTTCAAGAAAAGAAGGGGGAAAAAAAAAAAAAGATAAAAGAGACTGAACCAAAACAACTTGATGTTATTATATTTAAATAAAGATGTAAGTGGCTTCTTAATTTAAGCTTCCAGAAAGAATTTTTTATTTTTTCTTAAACAGGGAAAACCTAAGCATCAAGACAAAAAGAACAACACCACAGAAATCAAAGTCAGGTCCTATATGACTGAATGCAAATAAGATTTCTTTTTTAATCATGACACTGAATAAAACTGCAAGTATGAAGTTTTCTTTTATTGTTCTAATAGCCATAGATTTTTTTTTTTTGGAGAGCTGAACTTGTGTTCCATAGAACTGATCCAAAATTTCATGAGAATCAATAGAAAGATTCCCATTGACTTCAAGAGGAACTGTGGATCAAGCTCTGCGTCTTCCACATCATATTTCCTTCCTTTTCTGGGCAATAATTAGTTCAACAGCAGCCTGTGTTAGAATGTCACAAAGCATGAACAAAGCATTTAGTTAGCAGCAGCCAAGACTGATTTACTTTCTGAAATTAGAGGCGTCATTGCTAGAAAGACTACAGTAGAAGTTCACTCAATATATTTGCCTTTTTACATGAAATTAATTTTAAATTTACGGTTCAGAATTCAATCCTTTGTATAGACCTCCCAGCTTGAGACTGAAATTTTTGGCCCTGTCCCATCAGACTGCCAAAGTGTCTTCTGAAATCTGAGGAAAAAATAATTAACACCCAGCAGGGAAACATAAACCGTTGTGTAGCAGAACAAAAGTTAAGGCAATCGTATGTTATTAGAGTTTGCTGTACCAGGACTATGCTATGTCTCTAAGCAATTAAGAAATTATAGCCTGAAAAGTTAAAGTTTTAAAGTTTTAAGTGCTAACTATTCTGCAGTACTTGTGCTTAGGAGGTAAGTCTTTCAAAACCTTTCCATTTTCTCCTGCAATTTCAGAGGCTGGCTTCTTTCAAGGAAAGGTCAAAGCAGGCAGTGTATAATGAAGACTTCACATAGCCAGAATATAGTACAGCTGAACACAAATCTGCTCTTAGGGGAGGCGATCTTCACATTTTATATGCATCTACTTGCAATTTCCAAATGCCTGCATTTAAATAAAATCTCTAGAAAATAAAATATCTAAAACCAGGCAGCATCACGGGCATTTCCAAAGACCTGTCCTGTCCTTGGCACTAACCCCTCTCTCCTAAACCACCACAGGTCCACCCTTCCCAAGGACGAGAACGGGTCAACAGATACTGTCTGAAAATAAACCGTTATAACTGGCTTTTGCACGCCTGGACTTCCCTTGGTTCTAGAAAGTGGATTTGAAGCCATGGGCACAGCATTTTCAAACGGCAAGGAAGATTTGGTAGAGCTGACAGGCTTTACTTGTCTCTTGCTTTTGAGCAGTTGCTTTTCTGTCTTTTTCTTGGAGAAGGAAATTAATAATCTCTGAGCAGTATTTTCTGTCTCCAGCAAGAAGCGAGCTGGTAGGGCCTGGATTCATCAACGCTGAAGAACTTCCCAATCATCCCCTGCAAGGCCCACCATCTGAAGGCCCTCTTACGTCTGATAGTCTCTTAGCCTAAGTATCAGACATTGTTTTCATTGTACTTTGATAAAAACCCCTGGTTTTCCCACTATACAGCTAGGAAAATCTACTTCCAAATTAAAAACTTAGAGGTTTAGACCATTTTTCCCCTCTGCACCTAGAATGAATAATCTGTGTGCTTTCAGGATAGGTTGTCTGCTGTAGAGCTCATCTTAAAAGTTTCATGGATAGTTTTCCTGTTGGTGAGAGAAATCTTCTCCTGAGTAAGCCACACCAACTTTCACTTTTGAAATGCTTGCAATTTTTTTCTCCTCTGAGATGCTTATATGCTGTACCTGCTATGGTTCACTGGTTAGGGATGCTAAGATGGGATGAAGTCTGGAGACCTGATCATAGCTAAACTTGTCCTTTGTACCCCAATAACAATCTGTGGAAGTCCCCTATATATCAAGGATTATAGAATACACTTCTACATATTTCAGGTAATGCAAATTATTTCTCTCTCAGATGCTTCACGTATTTCAAAGTTGACATTTTTATCAGAGGTTCAGATAAGCCTAACGGAACCGTTACTGTGTGTATCAGACCAGGAGCCATGAGCAACTGACATTACTGAGATTTTGAGCCTCAATAATAAACTGTATTCAGGCAATTCTTCAGGAGTTGAATGCTGTATCATATCAAATGGAAAACATATACATACATATCAATGATGGATATCCTAGCAGGAAAGAAACTGGTTAGAGAATGATTCAAGAGCACAAGTGAAATAAATCAGCCAAAAAGTATGCCATACATCAGCAATAATTGTCCTAATTGCTATGATTCAATGGTTATACAAATAACGCCTTCTCTAGACTGGTCTAACAAACCATAGCCTTAAACCACAATCTGCTTATTTAAAACTAAGAAGCAGCTCTCTTCTTCTGAGGACTCGTGTGTTGGGACAAGACTTCTGCATGGGCGTTGAAATGAAGGAAGTCACTAGCTTTATTTCTGTTTTCTCTCTGAAAGAACAGAGCCCTTGTTTGCTTCAGCCAAACAGCCAAGCAAAAGTAAAGTATAATTGAAGTTCACCATAACAAACCCTGCTCACAATGACCCACATTTATAATTATCCCAACAGCAAGAACCAAATTTTTTCATTGGTAATTAGCCCTGTTTAAAGCAAGACACACAAGGTTGACCTGGATACAACAAAGATCATTTTCTCGCTTTTCTCAGCACTTGGTATATTGTGAATGCACGTGTGCATTCTTTCATTTTTTCCATTTCCTGACAAGTTTTTTGTTTGTTTGTTTTAAAGTATCATTTGATCATTCTTCAGTGTGAAGAAATCACTATAAAAATGCTATCTATTGATATTTAGCATAAATGGGATATTGTTATTCTGATGCAGAAAGTTTTGAGAACTCACCGGGACAAACAGCTAGCTAAAATAAGCGTTTATCCAGTTCTCTGGTGTATTACTTACAGTGACATTAAACTGTACAATCAAAATTAACAAGGATCCAGAAATCAATCTACTTAAGATATGAGCCAAAAGGGCTATTGTTGCACATGCCAAGAAAAGAATTGCTGTACTTCTGTATTTCACCTGATTTCACCATGGATTTTCTACTATTCTGTCCTTTTATATGAGCACAAACCAACAGAGAAAGGAGTATAGTTTTTAAACGCTGCACTGAACCTTGTGGAGGGGGCTTCAACTCAGCTCGGAGAGATTTTCACAGTACATGTATTAAGTGATCTGGATGTTCAGCACTTGAAATATTCTTTTCAACATAGAAAGATTAAGAAGTCAGTTAAAAAGATTATGGGTATACTGGGGGAAGTAATCTGTCTCATTTCTGTCGCAGCACTTCTGCGCCTGCTACCAGGGAGAGAAGAGCTGGCAAAAAGAGACCGTGTCGCAGAGCACGAACACTGTTCCTCAAAGAGCAGCGGCAGAACTGAGCCCTGGCCCCAAAACACCCAGGTCCAGCTGCGATGACCAGCAACAGCCAGTTTTGCTTTGACGTTTGTTTCGGTTCTCTGCCAATAGGCTAGCTGTACAAAATTTGGGAGCACTTTAGCTCTCAGCCCACCAACAAGCCTTCCACAACTGTCAAAAACCAACAACCCCCAGCACTCGGTTCCTTGAAGCACATTTGTGTTCTCAGCTCTATTTTAACACATTCAGCTGGTTATAGCACAAGGCAAAGCAGTATATAAAGGGCTGTGCTATTTCACAGAAGCAAAGCAGAACCTACACGATACAGTAAGAGGGTTTTTTCTGTAGTATCAAAGTTGCTTCAACATAAACCTCTGCAACAAAGCTCTCATCCACCTACCACCCTCCCCTCAAATACCTTCTGCTCTTTCACAGGTTAAAATAATAATTAACACCCGAACTCTCCTTTTCTTACTCAACACTTGCGTTATGACATTTGGGTTGAAACTGCAGTGCACAGTTGGGCTGTGAGACCGTACAGCTTGCTTTGTGTACCCACACTGCCGCTTTCACAGATGCGCATGTGCATGTGCAATATGGTGGATTACTGGCAGGAAAATGTGTATGTTTTCATTTCTTACATTAGGCTCTTATACAACGCTTTGCAGTCACAGAGGTAGAGTGTGTAAAACTGACTGTTTTTCTGTCTTAATGGAATTGAAAAGCTCCATTTAAAATTATTTCTCTAACTGTAGGACCCTTTGATCCTCTTAAACATTATTTTAGCAACACATGGAATGCAAACAGTACAGACTCTTGTATTTTAATCTTAAATACTTCTCAGATTTTAAGCTACAACTGTTAACTTTGCACTGAAATGTCAACATTCAACTGAGGTCCTTGCAGCTGCTGTTGTATTTGCCACCTAATCATAACCTCCCCTCAGTCTTACAGTTCAACCTGCAACACATGGCAAATTATCTATGCCCAAACAGAGGGATTTCATTTCAATTTCATTTCACTGAAATCCAGTTTGCTCACCAAGTGCAGCCCTAGTCCTCCAACAAGATGACTCATTCTGCCCATGAAAGGGAGGTATTTTTCAGGACATTTAATGTTATCTTGCAGAAACATTAATATTTTAATACCTAACACTTGTCAGGGATACTGGATTACAGACCCCATTGCAAGCTCTGATGTCCACCCTCCATTTACTTGTGCTTTCACACCTTTCCCTAGCTTGATGTTGCTTAAAAAGAGAGCGAAGACTGTCCAAAGCTGCTGCCACAGCCCTGTGACATGGTCAGAGGGGGTCAGTGTTGAGTAGCACAAGGCTCTCCTTTCCCAGTCAGTCCCAGGGCTCCCTCCATGCCCCCAGGTTTTGACAGCCAAGGGAGTGACACAGTGGACTCAGACATGAGACTTTCCACGTGGCAACGTTGGACCAGAAGCTGCTCTGCAATTTCAGGAGGGGGAAAGAAAGCAAGAAGGGTGATGGTTACTTAAAGATGGGGGTTTGAAGCACTACATCACATCTCTTCATAAGTATGTGTACTGTTTCAGAAATATCCTCTAGGTCTCATTTAATCAATAAGTGTAGAGAAAAGTCTTTTCTGCCCCTACATATTGCCACTTACGGTGGCTTTTTTTAAGCAGTTATTACAAAAAGCTTCAGGTGTTTGCAGATACTTCAGGCAGAGCAAAATATAGCTCAGGTCATGTGCCAACTTTTAAAATGTACTTTTATCTAGCTGCTTATTCTTTGAGTCAGGTGTTTTGTCATAACAAACTGAAACAAAGGCTTTTTTTATTGCTCAAGATATTCAATGGCTTTTGTGTTCCTAGCGTCAGCAGGAACGTCAGAGGATTGTATCCAAGGAGCTAAATGTGCAAGACCTAGGGTCAAAGCAGCTGAATACACCAACCTCAGAAAACACAGACAATGAATTGCAAATGACACTCAAAACAAAACAGGGAAAAAAACCTTCACACAGAAAACTACAAAAGAACTCCACAGATACTGAATTGGCTTTCTGTACACACTGATCCTGCTTAACTGTGTGTGGTAACTAACCAAACCTTCTGAGACTAATAGTCATAAAATAGAGACTCGGGGGTGGGGGAAAGATAATGGGGTGGGGGAGAACTGTAAGGCAAAAAATTGCGTCGCTCCTTTTTTTTTTTTTCTTTTTTTTTTTTTTTTTTTTTAAATTTAAAGGGAGGACATATATCTGTTGCTATTTTCTGCTATTTTGATGTGCTGAACATGACAGTTCAGCACAAGGCAGTTACTTGACTATTAATTCTGCTGGAGAAGTCTCACAAAAGGTGCAGTGTTTCAGTTTCAAACACACAGCACAAAACGAATGGTTTAGTAAACCTAACAGAAGTGGAAGTTTTTTCATGACAGAGTTGTTCTACTGTAGCTCTCAACTTGCGAGCAAGCCATCAATACAAGACATAAAACTGGCACGCACAGCACCAGTCTGAATACAGCTGTCTGAATTGATGTACTACTGGTCAGGTTCTTCTTGGGACTCACTCTGGCTTGATCACGGGCCATATGACTTGGATGCTTTAATGCTAGTTTAGCTGTGTATTAAAGAAAGGATTAGAACTTACCTAGTGTCAATTACCCACAACAGCAAATTTACAAAATGGTTGGTTTTTAATGACCAGCTATCACATTTGCGAAAATAATTATTAAGTGATCAAGAAATTAATTTTGTTTCAGTCGTTTTGCTGAGAAGCCATTACTTGCCCTCTTCATCCAAAACCAGAAAAATCCCAAAATCTAAACTACGACTGCAGGAAGTGTTCAAGTAACTAAGCATTCTCTTTCACATTTTGATTCCTCTTATTTTCTAATATCAATGTAACAATTTATTTATTTATTTTTAGGGCACCTACTCAACTATTCAGGGAAATTCTCTCTCTGTGCTCTGTCTCTCTTTGTGAGAACACTTTTTAACTCTTTTTGTCTGGAAACCCACAGCACATTGCAGCATAAAGAGAAAAAAAACCCCACTCTGCCAATCCTGCAGCTACACTGAAAAATTGAAAGTAATGACGATTATCAAAAAAAAACCAACAAAAAAGCAATAGTGCCCCAGTTTCTCCAATTTTTCTTCTAAGTATTAAGACCAGCAGATATGGTCTCCATTAAGTAAAACTGACTGGTATTTTTTTCCTTTTAATTTTTCCTTCCTCAAAGCTAAAGAAGTGCTCTTTTCCTCTTCCTACCAAAGCTTTTATGTGAACTAGGAAAGAAAGAATTTATCTGTTTTGACACTTTTGCTACATACCTTAAAAAACTACATAACACTCCAAAAAGGAATAAAAAAAGTCTTACCCATTGCTTGTTTCCCCATGGCACACTGATACGTGTTTCTTGGGGACTGGTTGTGGTGAGGATATGGAATCAGCCCAGCACAGACACCAAGAAGCGTGAAAGGCTCAATCTCCAAATGCGTTGTATCTCTTAAAAGAAAGAGTATCAATTACAGCAGCCTCGTGAACAAACATCTTAACTAGAATTTATTTAATTTAGTAATATATCATAATGCTTAAATTCACTTCTGTTCAGGAGAATGAAAGTCAGTAGGACCTCAAAATATGGATTCACTATGGGATTTTTATTTTTAATTTTTTTTAAAAAAAAAAACCCTTTCTTTTGGTTTTAAGTGTTTTCACATGAAAAGAAATGAAGGAGAAAGAAATAAGGGTTTATGAATTTCCATCTTGGAGAAAAAGCCTCCAGATAACAACAACCTGAGGGAGTTCAGTAAGAATAGAACATCAATTTATACAGTAAGACCCCAAATGCCTTAAGGAATGTCTTCTCATGTAATGAGAGTCCCCCGCATCAAATTGCCAACCTCAGAGATCTAGAAATCCACTGGGGAGGTGGAGGAAGGAAGTGGAAGACAGATTCAGGTATTGAAAAAAAGTGTAGTTTTAGTTTTCCAAGGTCAGCTATATAATATCAGTTAGAGGGAAAACATCTGTGTCCAAACCAGATCCAGTGCCATGGGTGATACGGCATAATAAAACACTATTTGAAAAGCTCTGCACATATTTTGGAAGTGATGATGTTGTTAAAAGGCAGTACTGATGAGAAGTAAGAAGACAGGGACAAGGAGTAAAGACTGAGAGATAACAAAATCTGTTCTACCTGGCATGAGCTTCAGAGGAGAAAGTCCATGCTCAATAAAGACAACTAAATCATAGCGTGCATTGGGATGCAAGTGGAGTAACTAATAACTAAGGATGGAGTGTACAGTAAAGCTTGGCTGGAGCAGATCTGCTTTTTAATTCAAGATAAGTAACTAGGAAATGGGGAATTTTGAAATAAAGATAATTATAACTAAACCTATCCAAAGCATATCTTTCACGGTGTTCTGGAGTTATTACACAGAGCTTGGGTTTAGGCATACCTTGCTTACCCACTGCATTCTGAAAATCCCATCTTTAATGTTTGACTTCTCTTGGAAGTCTTTTGGACTGTTTGGACTGTTAAACAAATTAAGTTGATTACTAAACTTTAAGACCTTGCAAAGGAAATGACTGGAGAAATCTTTATTATGACAACACTCAAAGGATGGCAAAGCATCACAAGCTCAAAAAGGCTGAGGAATTACCCACAAGTACATACAGACTGAAGACAAGGACCAGCAGGAACTTACATGAACAATGTATGTACTACTGGAAAAAATGAAATTTGAAAACTGAAAAAAATCTGGGAACCCTGAGGAGCAAGCCTAGTGAAATTATCTATCAGTCCCAGAAATCTTTATAAATCACAAATATGCTTGAGCAACCTAAAAATCAACTGCTGGCCAGCGGATAGCCACTATTTTTCTCCACTTGATAAAAAGCAGCTATGTTAATTGAAGCCTGTCTTAAGAAAATACAAATGGTAGAATCCCAATTGCAGTCAAGTAATTGCAACATGGTCTCAAGAGCCAGTAGCAAACCTAAAGCACAGACTGCTCCCCATTGTGTAGAACTTTACAGAACTGCTGACACTTCTCAAACAATAAAACAGGAGGCTTAAGACTTACAGATAGTTAGCGATTTCTTCAGAAGGTACTAGTGCATGAACTACATGTACATTTTCAGATAGGATATTCAACACAACTATTTTTCCATCGAGGTCAATCCTATTTCAACCAAAGAAGATGCAACATATGCGGATCCTTGTATCTTATGAAGTATTCCACAGTGCTAATGAGAGACCTTCAAACTTTACAGAGCAGTTCAATTTCTGCAAGTCAAAATGCCACTGCCAGAAATGGGCCCAAGAAAGGAACACAACCTCATGAGTTTGAAAATCAGAGTTACAAATGGGTAAGGAAGAAATTGAACGCATTAAATAGAGTCAAATCCTCCAAAGAAAAAAACCCTAATTGGATTGGAAAGGTAAAGAGAGGATACTGTAGCTAAAAGAAGCCTACACTACAAAAGCAGGAATGTTAATGGGATACTTCACAATAGTGGATTGTATCAGTTGTATTACCAGAACAAGTTGTACCAACACGGTCGCACCATTTAAAATGCAAGATGATCAGCTGGGGGAAGGGAGTACACAAATCAACCATTCAGGATGTAGGGAATATCGTTACTAAACACAAGGAGCAACGCGCTCATACGGTGCAAGCTCAGATACTTACAGCACTATTAGCTACAAGCATTGAAGCTAAACTCAAAACAAGTTGATGGACAACACAAGAATCTCCCAAACTTTTTGGCAGGTATTGTGGAGTCATTTCCTTACACTAGTCCATTGGAAGTTCACTGTCTCCTCCTATTTTTGACTAAACAGTGATTTCGTGTAATAGGCTCCCGTTAATATTCGTAGCTGAGTCAGGTGTCCTGTAACTTAAATTTTTCAGCTCTGGTGGTGCTTTGTGGAAGTTATTTAATTTTGGCACAAATGACAGCAATTGTGTCTGCTCTTCTTTGCTCATGTATACAGAAGCCAGCCAAGAGCATGTCAGAGTAATTTCTTAAAGTGATAAAGTCTTCAAAAGTCTGGGCAGGAGCAATACAATTTAATTAGCAGAGTTAATGCATTTCATCTGGCAAAGGTTAAAGATAACTGAAGGTCTCATCCAGCTCCACTGAAATCAATGATGTATTTCTGTTGGCTTCCATGAGTACTTGAAGAGGAAAGAACATTTAGAAAATGCATTTTCTGCATAAATCTACTGATCAGACATTTCATGGAGATAGTTTCTAACATCTTATATGCGGCCTTCAGTTGACAAGATATAGTCAGAGAAACATTAAAAAAAAGTAAAAAGATAGGAGGACTTAAAAATTTAAAAGAATCCTTCCTTTAATGTGGGCTCTTTCATCACAGTCACAAGACAGAGGGAAAAAACCCCAAAGCACCAGGTCCTTCATGTATGTGGAAAACGCAACAAACCTGGAAATCTTTCTAAACGAGAAATCACATACCAGGAATGGGTTTAACATATGTGGTAAAGAATACACAGAATGATACAGACATTTTTATCAGGCCCTATTATACATCCAAAAGTCAAAGGGAAGGTCTCATTACAATACTTGAGACATTTACCGTAAGCTGGTTGTCTACAGTCCCCTCTACAGCCATAAGAAAGAGATATTTTTCCAAATGACATGACATGCTAAGATCATCATTTAACATGTGGAACCATTTGCCTTCTGGATTCCTATTGCATAAAATTACTTATGATGAGCAGCCCAATGATTAGAACCAAAAAAAGCCACATCCAGAGAAACAAAGGATATACCTTTAAGTATCTCATATTTTTGAGAGTCAGAAGCAGGAACAGATCTCCCAAAACCCAAAAGCTAAACCATTTTTGTAACTATCCCATGGATAATTTAGGATGTGTGTAAACAGATTTCTTTCTTTAGCTTTCATCTGGATTTGTTTCAGCCATTAGCAAGGGAGCAGTGTATGTGTGTGAAAACAGTAACATTATTAATATGCTTGCATTTCAGAGAGTCACCCTATGAAAGTTTTTCCTGCACCAGTGTTTAGTCTGAATGCATACTTACTTATTAATTGTATGTTCATACAGTGCAATGTTACAGTCATTTTCTTCATTCACATCCAAATATTCAACGAGGCCTTCGTGCAAGAAGTCTTCAAAATTCCTAGTTAAATTAAAAAATTACACTAGAAGTACTGCCTTTTCTTGTATTTCTGCAGAAATAAAACTACATATATTGAAGGAATGTAACGTGTAGAAGTTAAACTAGAGAAATACTTTTACATGAAAAGTTCTGTGCATTTTACATATTTAAAGAGAACTGTATTTTTTTAAATTAATCCCCTTGCTCATTCACTGCTTCACACAGTCTGACTGACCAATGTTACTTATTTGAACTACTAAATAAAATCTTCCCCTATGTACTCATCATCACCATAAATGTAGGCAAATATAAGGATAATCTGGTAAGTTTTTGTGATAGTTTTGCAAAATTTAGTTAAAGCTAAATTTAAATGCTTTTGTGTAAGTGTGTTTTTTTTAAACACCCAAACTAAGAATTTGCAAGGAGTTTCAAAACTAATTCTGAATGTGCCTACTTTAGGGCGGTCAAGTTGATATTGCTTTGAAGTGTTTGATTTTTCAGTCAGGAGAAGGATTATACTGCCTCAGGCCTTCTGCTTGCAGAAAGATGAAGCTGTGAGATGTATTTATTCTGTATAATCACCAAATCTCATAGCAGTTACCAAATAAGCAGACCAGACTTAATTTGGCTTTAAACAGAAAACCTCCAATACACTGATTATTAATTTATATAGGAGAGTAGACTTCTCCTCTACATAGCTAGCCCCAAGATTGTGAAATACTGACTGAAGTATTTCCACACACTATTTACTTAGTGAAGATTAATATGGTCCACTTGAATTGTGTACCTGTATCCTTGAGCCAGTTCTTCCATATGCTTGTTTGTAACCGCAGGTTTTTGCTTCTTGACAATTATGTAGGGTCTACATTTAAAC
>WAAD01021068.1:130665-149802 GCA_013389945.1 Fregata magnificens | reverse complement strand
CTGATCTAGTAACCCTGAAAAATATCTCAGGACTTTACAAAACATCTATGCAAATAATTTTCTGAGGCTTTGGTTTTGTACACTGCAGATGCTAGCAGTATGTAAGAAACTTTGTGTTTTTACACTCACCAAGTGATTGCAGAACGGTTGGAAGTCTTTTTTAAACTCATATTATACCCTACATCAGTAGGGAAAAAACCCATGTGCAACAACCTTTGAAAAGGATGTGCTGAGAGGTATCAGAAGAGTCCAAACAGCTTTCCATGTGGCTCTCCTTGGATGGGGTCAAAGCTAAAATGAAGACTCATGAAAGGTGTTTTTACCCATATTCTGCGTCCTTACAATATTGTCTGTGTCATTCTTGACTTTGTAGAAATGAAGCGATTAAAAACAATGCAGAACTGTCCCCCAAATTAGAATTTTATAGGGAGCCTGCAGCCTGATCGTGCTAAAACTCTGCAAAATGTATGACAAAGTGAGAATGTTGAGGAAACTGTAACCGAACCATTTCTAAGCTTCCGTTGTTTTTTAAATTCAATTAGTGTTGTCATAATTTTAAATGCTAGGTGCAATTTAATACTCAGTTCAGTCACTAGAGTAGACGTCTGTAACATTCTTTGAGCATCTAAATTCTTATAATCTTTAGATAATTAGAGGTTTGTTTTGAATGAAAAAGCAGACTGTTTGAATTTCTAAACTAAAATGGTAAAAATTGTCCTTTTACTTATGGTCCTTCCTTACTCTCTCGGTAGCAAGATGACTCGTAGTAGTCTTTAACCCAACAGGATTATATCAAACAATATTTTGTGGTGGTATCTGTCAGTTGCTTATTGTCGTATTATAACATCATACCATGATAATCTAGATCATACTTAAAACATATATCAGAATAGTAAAAAAAAAAAAAACAAAACCAAAACCAAAAAAAACCCAAAAACCCACAACCAAACCAACACCCTGATATCTTCCCTGTGCTCTGTGACAGTTTTTTAATATACAAGCAGTTTGCTTTTGTATAGTTGCACAGTAGTTTAAACATTGAGTTTTGAACTTTGTTTCAGCTTGGTGTATATTTGACTTTTTTTCACCATGTGAAAACCATTTTCTATGGTTGGAAACTATTAGTTATCCTCAGTGTGAACAAAACTTCCTTTGTTCTGTTTTTTTTTTTTTTATGGGTGCAAACTGGTCTGCTCCAAACAATAAAGCTCTGTCATCAAAAATTAACCAGTGCTCCAGATTTCTGGTCTGTCATATTTTAACCAGTAGCTCAAGACGCCTAAGTGGAGAAGAGAGGAGTTCTTCCTCCTTCAATCTGTCATTATTGGAAGAGAGCGATGAAGACTTCATTGGGGGCTGGGTTTTGAACAGGCGTGTGCTTTGCTTGCAGCCTTCCATGTAGGTCTGGGGCTTGTGGTTTGATACCAGGCGCTGGGAAAGCTGAGATGTTCTATCAGACCAGCTTGGAGCCGTCATTTTGGATCCGCTCTTTCATAGAATGAGTACCTGAAGCTGCTTTTATAGCTTAATATTCAATTCTTGAAACCTGTTTGGAAATATTCTTGGCTTTTGGAATGGGAAAGAAAAACTTTTAAGAGCTTTGAAAGCTGCCACAGGGACTCGCTACTTAGCTGGATCAAATCCAAAATGGCAGCCACAGCCTAGTTTCTTCACAGGTGCTTTTTGAAGAATTTAAAGCTCTGTTTTCAGTTCATGAAATCTATTTATATTTTGTCTATGCTTATGAGACTGTGTAGCTCAAGGGACTGGTAATGGGATGTGGAGCCTTTTCCTTACACTTGCCAGCCCACATCTCACCCAAACTGGCAGTGACAAAGTTGTAAGCCATTTAGCGATGGGGCTGGGCTTATGTTAAATGTAATTCCTTGTGCTACTTTAGTTCCTAGCGGAATAACTGTCCCATTCACAGAAAAGATTGACTGTCTATGTTGGCTGTCTCAGGAGTGAGATAAGGCCTGAACTGGCAAGAAGATCAGACTATATAATCTTTCTACTCTGAAGATGGTGCTTTCAGTCAAAATTGATATATGTGGCCTCAGCAATGGTAATAAAGTTTTATTATGTTTTATATAGATAAATGAAGGGCGTTAGTATCAACACAGTTAATTCAGAATTTTGTAAGGGTGCAAATAGCAGAAGCTTCTGCTGGTGGTAGTGTTAATTATAAGTCAAAGAAAATCTTGAACTCTAAAGCCCTAATGCATTTTTCAATGCCAAGCAAACCAGAGGAACAACCAAGCTCTTACTAATTCAGGGTATACAACACGGTCCAATGCCTTCTATGATTTCCTGTTTCTATAGAACAGGTAAGGACATAAAACTTTAAAAAAAAAAAAAAATTCCCTTAAAAAAACCTGTTATTTTATGGAGCTACGATCAATTAAGTATTGGTGTCTTAATCTGATCCATGTTGTAATGTCATGTCCAGATTTTTTGTAAACTTTTTGGTGCTTTTTACTGCATTTGACTTTTTCTTTACAAATGAGATGCCAGTGGTTGGGTGGGATCTTGTATTTTCATTACAAAATCTGCAGTGGAGGTATATCTTAAATTTGCTCCTTTTTGGCTCCCAGGAGTCAGCAACATAGAACCTGCTAAGTACATGAACTGTACAGATGGCTGAAGTTATCTGAACATTTACTTGCTTTTTCTCCCTTAGTTCTATGCAGTTTCCCCTTTCCTGGGAAGAAAAAAATCCTGCACAGACTGAGAGGAAAGGATATGTTACAGTGCAGTATTACACATTACAGTGGTCTCAAAACAGTTAGGAGCTAACTACTTATAATCTTGTCTTTGTGACTGTCTGATCCTTTGGCTTTGGTTAGTCCATTTAACCTTTCTTTCTGTAATTTCCCCCAGTATAAAATGATAAAATAGTTATCTTTCAAATAAAGAATATTAATTATTAAAAAGTAAAAGCATTATGTGCATGAAAAGAGCTGGGCTGGGATTTTCATGTTAGGTGCTGAAGTACAAATAAACTTCATTTGTATTTGTACATTTTAGGCTTTTCTTTGAATATCTCAACTTTAAGCTCTACCAGGTCTTGGCATCACAGGCTAAATAAACATGCTCTCTGCAGTTCAGTATATTTAAGAGCAGAAACTGAGTTAAGGTTTGGCCTTCTTAGTGTATCTTACTTTTGGGACTATAACTTTATTTGAAGTAGGTTGGAGTTAGAGCTGATGTGCTGGCATAGTTAAAAAGTAGAAGGAGGTGACTGAATTGGGTTGGATTATTTTATGTGAATCACTTCTTCCATACTTTGTTATGCTAGTTCTTTTCCGTCTTGTTTTCATTCATAGCCATTGATATGCATACACATGTGAAACAGCATTTTCATGATTTGGGGGAAAAAATCGGTAATTGCCAATAATAATAGTTCCAAAGCTGCCACCTTCTCCATTTCCTCCTTTCCCTTTTCATAGAGCTGGTGTGTTCTGATGGATAGAAAACGTGCTGCTGTCTTCATCTCTTTTCATCTCTTTATTACTCTCTCTCTCTTTTNAATCTGGTCAGCAAGCTCTTCAGAGCAGAGGCCTCTAGCTGTCCCAGAGGGAGAATTAAACTTGTTTTGCAAAAGCTGGAGTACTACAATGTTGTATGTTGTTCAGATGATGCTGCTAGCTGGAAGAGGACAATCCACTACGATTGGAACATCTGCCTAATAAAATAAGAGCAGGGTAGACTAAGGGATTCATTCTCATATTGATTACAGTTTTAAAACTGTTGTGTTCATCAGAAATAATTCTGATCACATCATTGACAGTGGTGTTGATTCGTACCAATGTGCAACTGCTAGCAAATCTAAAATGGCTAAGAATGTTATTTCCCCAAATTTGTGTAGCTTGAATGTTATTCCAGGCGTAATATGGAAAAGCAGTAGTTCATTACTTTCTGTGTTTACTTAGTGTTTACAGAATGATGGGCTACCTCTGCAGTAAATAGTGTTTTCAGAGTAATCTTATGAAAGACTTGTGCTTCAGTGGGGTAGGTTTAATTCTGCCCACATTATCTAAAACAATGATAATAAATAATGAGGCTTGGGGTTAAGATTGGAGGTAAACTAAAGAGTCTGAAGTAATATACTTGTGATTTGTTGGTCAAACAGTAGTAGTACTTTAACTTTTTGAACGTGTGATCTGAAGTGCAGAAAGAAACGGGAACAACTATAAAATGACATTTCAGAAAGCTAACTTGGATTTATAGTTTATTGATTCATAAGAACGTTGTTCCAAATTGTATTCACTTCTGATATTGTAAACTGCTTGTTTGGCAAAACTTTATGCCAACATATTGGCTATGTTCATAGTCTCATTACATCTGTTTTAAGTTGTTGGTTATTTGGAAATGAGCTTCATAATGTTTGCCATTTTCCTGAAGTTTGACGTTCCATATCGGATCCATTACCAGGCAGTTATGAAAATGCATTCTGACTGACCATTTACAGGAAGTCTGGAAATTCTTCTTAACTGCTTCTGGTTTAATCTTTTCAAGATTGCCATTAGTGACAAACTTAATTAGTTTGACCCCCTATTTTTAAACATAATTTTCACACCTGGACAATATGGAATGTACCAATATATCACATTCTCTGATCTCTTACCACCGATGTTTGCCACTCTTGATCATTGGTTAGTTAGCATTTTTCTTTGAAACATGCGCTGTGTAGAATAAATGCTTGTGTTTCAGATTTCCTGAATTTTTGTTAATTTTAGTCAGCAGTCAACTTTCAAGTCTTGTTTCTTTTAAAACATGTAAAGTCATTAATAGTAGATAGCGCTAGTGTCTCATGCATGCATTTCTAGAGGCAGGCCATCTTTGTTGCTATAACTTGTGTTATTCAAGACTTCGAAGATATTTAGAGAAATTGCAGATGGTTGATTAGAAAGGCAGTGCCTTACCAAATTACTTTCTTGCCTACCTTTCGTACGATGTCTTTCTACCTACTTTCTTACCTACTCAATATATGTATTTTTATAAGTTTATCTATTTTTTACATTGTATGTTCATAATTCATATGTTTTGCAGATCAGTGGTGAAGCTCAGGAACTCTTTTCTGTCCGCCATGGTCCAGTTCGAGCTGCACGGATTTTACCAGCTCCACAAATCAGTAAGTATATATTTACATGGTTCATAATTAAGCATAACTTTTTTTTTACGTATCTTTGTCCAAATCATTGCTATAAACCTGACATGTAGATTTTTTCCATTCATTTTAAAGTGTCACCATAATAGCTTTCTACAAGTATTGCTTGCTTTTTTTCCTCCTATTCTGTAATCCAGTGCTTTTTCCAGTTTCATCTTCAGATTTTAGCTTTGATGCCGCTTCCTTTGTAGCTTAGCAGACATCTAGGTATATCTGTGCTGAGAGATCAGTCCAGAGATATTAATGATTCTATTTGGAAATATTTATTATCAATATTTTATTGCTATAATGTAATATTGAACTTACTTTTTTAATAGCAGGGCAGTGGCTGATAGCAGTAGATCTAGAAATTATTAATGTTTATTAAAAACTCCTGTTATAGTGCATTGTAAAGCCTTTTCATAATGTGATGCCCTTCTAAACTCTTAAACCCTTTAGAAGAAGGATAGTATGTCTTTTTTTTTTTTACCCATTCAGGAGCTGCAACTGAAACAATATAAGGAAGGTAATGCAAGAAGTAGTTGATATAAGTAATATAGTTTGTACAAAGAGAAAATACCCTTTTCTGATTACTTAAATATTTTATTTATGAATAAAGTATCAAGTATTGCTCTAAGCTGTGATCTAAATAGTCTGCTAGTGCATGCATTAAGTTAAGCAATTGCAGCTTTTTATGATGTTTTTAAAATAGGCTGCTTTTCCACTCCAATAAAAGTAACGAGACAACAGAATTTGTTTTTTGGGGTGGTACTAGCTTTTAATTTGTTCCCCTTCTGCTTATTTTATGTAAACTTTATTCAAACAGTTTGACCTTTTTAGTGGTTGAACTTTTATCATGATCCCTTGAGTATTGATAGGCACCTCTTCTCTTTTACTGCTTAAATACTGTTTTATCAAGTTCTAAGACAAGCTGCTTAGTTTGTTAAACAGGATTGTTTGGTTAAGCAACTATGCATAAACAAGCAAATCCCTTTAAAAAATGACACTGTTCAATCTAAACACAAAATCTGATTGTAGACTTCTTAAAGGCCTAAGATCTGTTGGTGTCCTGGCTCATTTTTGGTTTTGGCAACATTTTGCTTATCCGCTCTCCCTGTAACTTCAGCTGGGCAAGGTATTCTGTACAGCTGCTGAGTAGTATTTCTGGTTTAAAGTCGTTGCCATGTTTTACTTTGGGGATGAAAAGAATGTACTTCCAGTATGTCCAAGGTTTTTTGGGATTCTGCTGGATTACAAATTTTACTACTGTGTTACGAATTAATTAGTGAACTAAAAAAAATCTAGCCTAAGATCTAATTGTTTGCATTTTAGTTACAAAAATAATAAATTATAACAATTTTGAGTGTTTCAAAGAAAGTAAATGAAGAAAGTTAAAGGTTTAATGGACACATTTTATATTGTCTCAGTGATTTCCTGAGCAGAGGAATATACAAAGTATGAGTTCATGTGGCTCTGTAACTCTGTTACAGGTTAAAGTAATTTAAAGCAAAATACTTCACAAGCATTTTGTGCCTTTTATTCTGTTCATGGGAACACTGCGTAATTCCTGATGAGCTATGGTTTTTTGCAGTTATGTGTGTCATTAGGTAATGGATGTCTATGCCCCTTCCTCTCAAAGGAAAAAAGAGGAGAAAGAGAAGTGTAAATGAAAATGAAGTAAATGAATTGAAGGACCTATAAGTTCTTTTTTTTTTTTTTTTCTGATAGCAAAATAGTGCTTTCTGATTTTTTTTCTAATCTAGTAAGTTACTGCTTTTACAAACTCCTTCAAGCAGTTACTCTCTTTCTGTCTCTAAATTGTATATATTTAGCATCTGACGATAGTTGTTACATTAGAAAACTATTCAAATTAGCTCATATTAAATTAAGTCAAACCTTTTAAAAACATGTTTTGGTCTCTTTTTACATGCCTTGGTTTAAATAAATCTTTGATTGAATGTACATGAATATATCATTGACCAGTATCTGGAATCAGATAAAAGTTAAGCTGTAATAAGAGGCCTTAGATAACTAACACATGAGCTTTAATGATTCTGAACAAAATAAAAGGAATTTGTAAAGGAGAAGCTGATTACCATCAGTAGGCTGAAACACTATTTTACTGTAAAGCTGTAAAAAGGGAATTATTGATAATAGGACTCTCTTGGTGGATGGATTTGGCACGTTCCTAGAAACAGATCTTAGTTTGTGATAAGAAGCTCATTCCCAGGTGTGAAAGGAGAGCTCATGGTTTTAACTTGGTGACTTTACAGTAGCAGAACTTAATAGTTTGACAACTATTTTGTTTAAATACTATACTCCTTTGATGCTAGATCCTCTGCTGCATCATGTGCTTCATAGCATAATAAAGCATTGTTTCAAAAGTTATTTCATACAGGCTTATTTCATGCAGACTTATTGCAAACGAGACCTCCTCAAATCTGGTTTAGCAGGTTATAAGTGGTCCTAGTAGCAGGAACGTGGTACCGTATCTGGAGCTGGCCTTACATGCTGCCAGCTCAGATCCGGTGAGGCTTATTAGTTCAGGCTCTGTGCCATGCTAGAGCAGTTAAATGGCTCCTGGAACTGTTCTGACCTGGCAGCTGTACTGCAATGTTCGTGCAGGGTTTTGTCTGAACTAACAAACCAGGCAATACCTGACCTGGCCCAGCACTGCAGCACTTTGATGTCTCTGTGTCCGTGGCATGGCTGGTCTGCAGCCTGGATAAGATGTCCATAAAGAATTGAGAGATTTCTGTAAATAACACTGAAAAATGTAGATACTGGCTCTTTTCTGTGGACAGAGAATATCTACTGTTGCCTTCAACAGTAGATATGGCTTTGATTATTTTCTACAGCTTGCAATATAAATGGCCTTTTTGGAGACTGAAGAAGGTTTACACTGTGACCAAATTTTGGGCTTAAGAGAAGAGATGAAGTTGCATAGCTACTATTCAGAATATGAGAACATCTCTGTCTGGATGCTGTCAGTCTTAGAATTAAGAATACTAAGTCCTGGCACTTTGCGTGCCACACGCTGCAGTATCTGCTGAGCCATCTGGTTGGCACGGCTTTTTAACTTGCCTAGCTCTTCTTCACTTTCAAATCTGTATGCTGTGATTGAGTTTAGTACTTATTTATATGTATGCAGGTGCCTGGTTTGCTGGGCTCTGGATTTCTCTGTCTCTTCAGATAAAACAAGCGTGCAAAGATGTGTTTGAAGACAAATTGATGCGACTTTGTTTATTAGAAGGGAGAACATATTAAGTGGTAGATACAAAACAAAGCTGGAACTCTGCCAGTTAAATTTAGCTACTGTTCTCTGTGAAGAAGAAACTATGGTTGGTAACATGATTGTAGTTAATGATAGTGAGAGAACCAAGCAAAAATCAGGGTGTATTAACTCCTTCCTCCTCCATTTCATATGATTCAAATTTGTGATGTCTTCACTGCTACTCAAGTTACTTTGTATTGGGCTTCCTCTCACACAATACCTAATGGCTCTATTTAGCCACACTAACCTAATTATTCATATTCTTTGTTCAATGTGTTTTCTAATTTTTTACCACTTCCTCTGGATGATGCCTTTCTCATTTTTCTGCAGTAACTGACTGCATGAATACATACTTGTAGAATTGAAACGATACTGAGTTTGAGTTCTGTATATTATTAAGTATTCTGTCTTGGATATTCCTACCTTTGTCTTGTGCTTTTTCTCTTTTGATTTAGCATTTCCGTGATATTTACAGAAACATTAAAAATATTACTTATTTAGGTTTTCTGTAGTAGTTGTATCTTCTCTGACCTGCGAAGTCACTAATAAAACAGATTCAGAACTCTTAAAGTATTTTTAAAAATTTGTTGTGTTTTGACTTCATTTTGAGGTCCATTGCATATATACTTCTGAGTCAGCGCTAAGGAAATAATCCATTTACTTCAGATAGCTTTGCTATTCTTTTTCCTACAAAATCACAATATTGCTGCTTTCTCAAGTGAGTTAGTGCTACAGTCTCCCATTTTTCATTACTTATCCCAGGTCATTTTTACAAAACCCTGGCCAAATACCTGCTTTCTGCCTTGTGCTATCCCATTTATTAAGGTAGGCTTGCATAGTTTAAAAGTCGATCACGAAACTAGGAAAAGCTGCAGGAATAGCATTGTGTGTGGTAATTCATGGTTAAAGGGTACACGATGACAGGCTTGTGTGGAAGTTTAACTCAGTCGTTGTCTGTAAAACCTATTTCCATGTCTCAGCATTAGGAAAATAAATTCCTCCAGTGAACTGAATTAATTTATTGCCATTTTCTAGATTATGCTACTTGCAGAAAAGATGATCTAATAGTCCTACATATCTCAATGAATTTGACTGCTTAGTCAAATTGACTGATAAGGGAAAAAAAAGAGAAAGGAAATAAAGAAATCAGAGGTACTCTGTTTAAAACGACTATGAACCAAGGGAACCTTATGGATGAAGGGCTGAAGACCAGATTTAACATGAAAGGCTAAAATTAACTGGGACACAGAGCAGTTTTGCATTTGAAAATCTAAAACTGTTAAAAGTTTAAATTTTGCAGCAGATTTATCTCTGTACTGCTTACATCGTTGATTTTGGTAAAATAAAAATGGAACCTCAAAAGCTAACTCAGCTTTATGTGCAGGTATACTTAAAAGAACTATAATATTTAGGTTGCTTTCTAAAGGAAGGCAGATGTGAGTTTTGTATATATTCAACCACTTGGGTGGCTTAGTGGTTTTAAGTCCCTGAAGGCCAAAATAATTGCATAGTATGTATAGTAGAGGAACTAGCCCTGCAAGCTGAACAAGCAGTAGCAGTTGGTAGCTAGATTTGGATTGGAGTAAGTGGGTCATGCAGGTGTGCATTTAAGTTCTGGTGTTTTGTAACTGTTATGTGGGTTGTTATGGTATAATGAATGTTAATGTGTGTGGATTATAGAAATTACAGAACAGAATTCTCAAGCATAGCAAGTAAGCCTTTTATAGATATTATAGGGAAGAATTTTGGAGCACGACATTTTAAAATACTAGTTTCTTTGAAGCTGTGTCGACTGACCTGTATGCCACCATTTCAATTTCTGGCCACATTATGTCAGTGCTTTAGACTATCACCATATTAGACTTAAACTTTCACCATATTAGACTCATATGTCTTAAGTTTTTCGAACAAGATTCAATCAAAATAAAATATTTCTATCTGTCTCCAATTAATGTGTGACTCTAGAAACGTTGATCTCTAGCAAATGTTTCAAAGTCATCTTTTTTAATATAGAAGCTACATAGTTATCAGAGAATAAAACTGTGGTGCTGTGCAGAAGAAAAAACAACTTTCTATAAACATGCATAGTTCTGTTTCTTTGACAGAACTGCCAAGGTAACGTTCTCCAGCCACCGTTGCTTCTTGCAACATTGCTGTCTTATCATCGCAGAAATGGGAGGGTGGAATGGGCTGAGGAGGCAGTAGACATGGAAATCAGTGGGAGTTGAACACATTCTAGTGTGATAACTTTTGGGGGATGTTAAGAAACAGGTATGATGGTGCAGGTATTGGAGAGGGACTTTGAAACTTGAAATGCCTGGGTGATGCCGGGAGTTAAGGGAGATAGAATAATACGATGCTTATGGTGTAGAACATTAATCCTAAAGGAGCACTTGAACGTCTGGGATGAGGACAGCAGTCGCAGTGCCATTGATCAGGCATGATATTGAGTAATGCAGTTGGAGCTTATCTGTGCAGGAAATGGAGCGTTTATAGATGCTACCCTGAAGCTGAGGAAGGAATTAACACACTATTTTTAGGACTGACTCGAGCCTCTTCGCTTCTGTCTCAAGTAGCACATATGCTGTTTTGCATTTGTGTTCAGTAAGAAAGCAGACACAAAATGTAGTGATTAAGAAATGTTAAGAAAGATTCCACCCCCCCACCCCCAGAAAAGAAGCAGCAAAATAGGGAGTGAAAACCATACGTAGTGAATGCCAGCCATGTGCTCTGATGCGTTTCCAGATACTGGTCGGCTACTACACTGACATGGGGCAGGGCCACAAATGCAACACAATTTTCAAGTAACAGATAGAAATAAGAGGTGTTTAGTTGAACACGAGATGCACTGCATTATTAAATGGCCGTGATGGAACTTGATCAGTGGAATTACATACCAGAAACGTATGCTCCATCGTGCATATATGCTATTGCTAAATAGGTCAGAATTCGACATTTATACAGTGTATTTCTTACTCAAGGGAAACGAGGGTACTTTTCATCGTTTTCAGTAGCTTTTGAGTTCCTGTGAAAATCACTGGGGTTTCATTTTTGTTCTTCAAAAAGGTGTGCTGCTGCTGCTGTTGTTGTTACTATTATTATTGGCATTATTGAGAGGCCTTAGTAGGCCCAGGAGATATCTATTCACAGTTTCATCAGAAGTACAGTACATAAGCTGCTTTGAGCTTATGTGAGGATAACCTTTTGAATTCATAAAGTTCTAAATGTTGATTTGTATGAAATTTCATTTAGCCACAGAGATTTTTTTTTTTCAGTTTTAAGTATACTAACTGAAGTTAGATTTTTTTAAAAAAAAAAACAAAACATATATCGTTTAGCTAAATGGAGCTGTAGATAAGGTGGTGCTTTGTTGGCAGGAAGGACAGTTTTCATTACTTTAATTGTGTGATTTGTCAGGATTTTCAGCTTTTTATAAATGCTGTAGTGTTATATGACAGAATTAAAAGGATTTAGAATAAAAGGAGTTTAAGAAAAAGACTTTGCAACAGGATTTCAATACTTTTTGTATTTGAGGGATTTAGCTAGCTGTGTTTCATTTCAATCATCCTGCTGCATTTCGTTAAACACTGTGTGTGGAGCAGGTGTGTACAACGTCAGAATATCGCACATGCAAATAAACACAATTTTACAAATAAAAATTAATCCACCATAACTTGGAAGATTAAATCCCACCGCAGAACTGGAAAGGATTGCTGACTCCATTAAGCATTGCAGAGAACAACACATGTCGCTTTTTGCAATCTCATGAATGGGACCGCTATTAACCTGATTTAATGCCCTGCAGAGTCCTCAAAATAATGATCCTTTTCTACAGCATTAATATTTACATTCTGAAAGTATATATTTGAAGTAGAAAATGGTCTTTTTTTTTGTTGTTCAAATGATGGCCTCAGTCATTCCAGACTGAAATCAGAAGTTTTAAGCACCCTATTTTACAAATTTTGCGGATCTGTATCGTGGGTGTTAAAAATTGGTATTCCTTTTGATTTTGTGCCATTGTTTCCCTGTACTCCCCACCACCTTTCTTCCCCTTGCTCCCCCTCTTGTCATTAAACTTAGAACTAGACCATAACGAAACATATGAATTCATATCTCTAATATATCCTAGTAAAAACCCAAAGTATACTTAAGTATTTAAGGTAAAATCCTGGCTCCACTTAAATCAATGTCAGAACTCCTGGTAGTCAGCATCTCACCCTTAACGCTGAGAGACTAGCTAAGTGAATAGAAACAAATGGAGTTCATCTGTTACTTGTACTGAAGAAAACAAATTGGTTGCCAGATTCTTAAGAAGATTGTATGTTTCATTTATCAATTTACAGGTCAGTACATACAGTACAGGTATGACTCATAAAAGACCTTGAAATAATAGGAATAAAAGGAAAATACATTTGGCTGTTTTAGGTTACTTGTAAAGCTATTGTTGATGGTGAAATTATTGATGTGACCCATTTGACTTTATAAATACCCAAATGTGTAGGAGGGAAGACTTATCCTTGTATAGATGAGAGTACTGAACAGTTTTTGTTACAAATTAATTGCATGTACCTGAGTTATTAATAATTAACAGAGACTGTTATGTGAAAATGTATATTGTTAATTGTTGTGCCTTTCTGAATAATTGATTTAGTGCAGCTACACCAGTATTTGTGAATTAAATTTTGAACAGACTATATCACTAATATTCTTTATAGATCAAAGGGTTTGGTATATAATGGAGGAAAAAAAATTCCATTATTCACTCCACACATACATACCGATAGATAGAAAATTAACAAGGCAAAGGTTGAAAGAAAACGGAGGAAATGTAGTAGTGGTGTTGTTGGTTGTTCTTCAGTTCTTTAAGTTGGGTAGAAACATACCCTGGAATTAAGTAAAACATTGTTCACAAGTAGTAGAGAGATTTTTTGACTCAATTTTAGTTTCATTTCTGTTTATGTAGCAATAAGGCAAATTTTCAAAACTTTTAAAATCCCATTTTAGGAAGTGTGGCATATTTAACAATTTGGTCATTCTGGAGTCGAGGTGTGACTGCAATTTGGAAAGATGAAAGGCAGGTTTTAATTCCCTAGCTCTGGTGCCAGCGGTGGTGGCAGGCATGGATCCCAGGGCAGGCAGGACTGTCTCAGCAGCTGAATTAGAGCAGAGGACGAGTCCATGCCAAACGCTGCTGCGGGGGGGCTATGCTGGTGTTACCTGGTGAAGCTAATATTAAAAGTAGATTGGATATGTCATTAGAGCTGTGTTTTCACTTTAAGTGAACAACAGGCATAGCCTGAGTCTCACTGGAAGTTGTCAGAGGTTGCTTTCTTAAAGGCTTAAATTGCTTGGTGGCAGAACTTACTGAAGACTATTTTGAATTTAATCTTGTATTTTGTTAGGCACGGAGGATGGGCTGTAAGCATGGCTGTGCTTTGGGCAAACACTGGCAGCCCAGCTTGTCATGTGCTGAAGAGAGTGGCTGTGCTCTTCTGGTTAACACTCTTATATTCCACTTGTACCTCAGTGGAATAAATGGGAAACCAATGTGTGAAACCCATGCAGAGTTGGTGACAGCCTTATTACAGACAACTTCTATAAAACAATGAGAAGTGAGCAAGTGTTACTTGTTACAGTTACAGAATCCTTAACCCCAACTGAAATGAATAGAAAATAACTCCGAAATCCTGGCCAGGTTTTGCTGCTTGTTTTGGTACTCATTGCCGTCTCTTTCAAGAACAGTTCTTCCAGTGTTCATGACTCTGCCTGTTATTTGTATTTCTATCGCTAATCTTGTACAGGCTGTGAGTTTTGTATTGTATATTCAATATCTTTTCAACATATTGGGCCCCCACAACATGCACGCCTGTACTTTGAAAGGTGACACAAACAGTACATAGTGATTTGCTTTTTCTTTTTTTGTTTTCCCTCTTATTAGGTGCTCAGAAGTGTGATAATTTTTCTGAGAAGCGGCCTCTTCTTGGTGTGTGCAAAAGCATTGGATCTTCTGGGTAAGACTATTTTTCATGAATGAAGTCCTATATATAAATTGAAATGTCATTAAAAAAAAAAAAACAACCCAGTAGATTACATCTTTAAAGCTCTATTCCCTTTTTGCTCATGGGATAATACTGTGAAATGCTTTTGAAGGTTTTTTTCAGTGAGTCACCACACATTTGCCTATGACTTAAGCTTTTTAAAAGGAATAAAAAATAGAGACTCTTGATATAAAATAGTTGAAGAGCTATTTTGTTTTGTTCTCAGTGTAATTGCAATTTTAGGATTAGCCTTTTCTGATATTAATCCTGGTCAGAATTGTTATTGAGAAGTGTCTAAAGCAATTTCTGTGTCTTAACAAGTAATTAGAAGATGCTTTCAGGCAGCAGTCATACACCAAATGAATTACAAGCACCAAGCAATTACATTGTTACAGCCACTCACTGTTTATTAGCAAAATACATGTTAAATCTACTTCTTTGAGTTAGAAAAATAAGTTAACAGTCTTGTCTTGTGCTTTCTGGACAGTATTGTTGTATCACCCCTCTTACGACAGAGGGCCTTAAGATATTTTATGTCTTGTTTGATATGTTGATTCAGATGACGCAAAGGATTTGTATCTATACCTACAGGAAAATGTTTGCTTTTCAAGGGTAATCCTCTACACAGTGATTCAAAGGCTAAACAGTTGAAGTAAATCTTACAGTAGTAAGACTAATTCTGTGCCACACCTTTTTCAAGTAAGAATTTAATCACTGTGGGTGTGGAGGAAGACTATTGAGTCTCTGTAAATTTCTCGGTATGTATTACTACTGTGTTAAACTAGAATATTCATGTTACCTGTCTTAAATGTTTAAAGCAAAAAATACGTAGGGTAGCGAAGTGAAATGCCTTTCTATCAAGAAGTGTTTACAACTTGCAACGCTGTTTATAGTGCCTCTTCTCCTTCCCCCTCCCGTCAGTATATGTAATCTCGTGAATAACTTTTTCTAAATAAGAGTGCATCTAACTGGTGATGCAAATACTGCTCTTGTAGGACTTTCTGTCTTAATCCAAACAGTGTATTTACACACATAAGGGATATGTTGGACGGAAAAACCCTTCCTTCGTACGTTTGCTTTAGAAGCTGAGATATCTGAGAAATGAACAAACTGTAAGGATGGTTATTTTCACTGTTATTGTATTCCTCAGTTAATGGGAAATACTTCAAAGATTATTGGTAGTTTCTGCTTTTCTACCAAAAAAAGCCCCCAAACCAACTTGTACGTTTTCAAAATGAATGGATAGGTTTGTGTTACTACTTATCAATAGTTGCATATCTGCAAATAGAAGATTTTAAATCAGGCTTTCTGCTGTGACCAGAAGACTAGCACATCATTAAAAAAAGGAGACTGTGCTACAGTCTCTTGTTTACCCATTCAATAGAGAACCAGTTTGCTCCTGGTGGTAAACCTTCAACAGAAAATTCTGAAACACTTTTCTACGTTTACTGTTCATTGCAAGTTGTTATTGAGAGAGTCCTTGCAAATTACCTACTTTGTCAAGAGCTTTCAGATTAACAGTTCTTTGATAGTTTGCCCTCAACTGGAGTCACACTTCTTTTGAATTGGCTCAAGTGTCGCACTTGTTTTTTCTTCTGTTACATTCATAGATCATTTGGTTATATTTCTGTAATGATTGTTACGCATAAAGAAGAATTTATGTAGAACACTAAAATAGCTGTGTCATGAATGGCCTCTGAACCTGAATCACAATTTTAGTTCTGTTCTTAACTTGAGGTTTGGGGCTTAACATAGTTTCCTGTATATCTTAATGGTTGTGGACAGATAAAACACCTTGTTTAATCATATATCTGAAGAAAATACTACATTTATTCTAGAGGATTTATTCCAAAGCACTTGATATTGTCACTACAGTCATCTCCTCACCTACTTTGGAGATTATGCTGGCTATGGCAAGAAATACTGCAGCTGTCAGCACACTACTGAAACTGTGCAGGGAATAGGACGCCTGTTCTGTCCACTGCAATGGCAGGTAAAATAATCAGTGAAATGATGTAGCACTGACACTAAAGTATTTCCCATTTAACAGAAAGGTAAACGGAGTGTCTAAAAGACTGAATGATTTTCTCAAAGGCAACTAGTCCAAAGCAGATCCAGAAGTGAAATCCAAGTCTTCCAGCACACAATCTGTGATGCTGATACATTAAACTACACTGTCTTTCTTTAGTATAAACTGAATGAGATTGGACATGGTTATAACAATGGGGCCAATGTCCAAAATGATTCTGCCAGCACAGCCCACCCCCACACTTATCCTCCTCTTCACTAGGACATCAGGTTGTCACTTTTTTAAAGGAGAAACGTGTGACCTCCTGAAGTGATTCTGCTACTTCCAACAGTCCTCTGGCTTGCTCCCATTCAAATTTTACCCAGGTTATTATCTAAAATCTGTCAGAATCATTTACCAAGGAGAGTGATTCTGGGGAAAAAGTTTGACTTCTTCAGCCTTGATCATCATTTGGATTTTCCCAGCAATTCTTCAGAATTTCTGACTTCTGGTTGCTCTGCTCAAATTTGCAGCTATTGTTACTCTTTTCCTGGAACATCCCTGGTAATTTTGACACTTCCAAATAAGTTTTCGTTATCTGTTATTAAAAGATAAGGGACATGGTTAACATTTTGGAATAGTTGGTGGCTGGCACCATGGCTTCTTGTTGAAGAATATTTTTGGACCCTGCTGTATCTGGAGGCAATACTCTAATTTAAATTCTTTTCCATGGCAACCCTTTATATAGAATCTCATTTTCAGTAGCTCTTCTGGAAAGTGCTTTGAAGTTGTTAATTTTTTGGATGGAAGGTGAAGAATAAATGTGTTTTACACCTGACATGATAAAACCTCAGTAGGTTGTTAACTCTTTGTTACAGTTTAGGAGGTGCTGGAAATTATCACCTGCTATTCTTGACCTTAAGAAAACATATGTGTTAAAGAGCTATTAATACTGTGTGCAAACAGTTCTGCATGATGGATGAGTGATCATACTTACAACTGTGTTGATATATTTTGTGATTTTATGGACTAGTACATATATTCAAATGCATAAAAATCTTTGACAAATTTGAATTCAGCATGTATGAAAATTACATGAGCAAGTTTTAAGTGTTAAAGATGCTAAGCCATTAAAGTGATATAAATCTGATAGAATATAGGGTTTTTTTAATCTAGATCCACTGCACTGTCATTTAATAGTATTTTATCTTTTAGAACTACATCAATGAGATATTGACACATTCAAGTTAGGAGCTGGGATTTCCTGGTTCTGACCACTAGTCTGCATTAGTGGTTACCATCAGGAAATTCTTCTCTTTTCCTTTAGCTGTAAAGTAAATACACTATAACGAGGGAAATGTGATAAAAAGGTATTCTTTTTAATGTAGAACACTTGCCAATCTGGAATCCAAAGAATTTTCAGGTAGTGGTGAATTAATAACTTCAAAAATATCACTTAGGTTAAGTAACTTCAGTGCTTTTCGCTATCCCTCTAATGTACCATGTACTTTATTGAAAAGAAATTAATGAATAATTTTGTCTGTGTTAATATGCTAGGACTTCTTTCCTTCATTATGAAACAAAGATGGGTATGAAAGTACGTTATGCAAAATAATGTTTGCCTAAAATCGATGTTTAGATTTGTTTCCCTCCTGAAATGTTTTTCAATGTCATTTACACAGTGAAAGATCCCTTTGATAACTTGGAAATACAGTAGTTTACCCCAGAGAGCCCCTAATGTTTTACTGAATTACAGATTTTTGACAGGTCTAAAAACATCTCGTTAATTTTTAGTATGTCTCCCACAGATTTAACAACGTATTAACTTAGAAATCAACTTCTGGGTAACTTGGCATGTGGGTTGCGTCTCTTTTGTAATGTAATCTAATACAGTAGTCGTTGATAAAATATATGCTGATAAAACTTACATTCCTTTGAATATCAGTATTAAGGTCTTAACATCCAGTTTAATACTTATTAATTTTAAATCTTGAAGTTTTTGTGACAGTCATGGTTGAGAACCTGCTTTAAAAAATTTAGTGTGTCTAAAATTTTAAACTTTGCACTTTGAAATTAATTTCTGCCACCTGCTTTATGTAAAAATTCTGTAGAGAAAGATTTGCCACTAATCTCAATCCTTCTATTCCCCACAATGAGTATTTTACCAGGGAAGATGAAATTTGTATTTTCTAAACTCTTGCCTTGTATCTGAGTTTCTGACTAGCTTTCGGTACACACATTTTTGTATTTTAAAAGTCAAAGTTTCCATCTCGTAAAATGACTGAAACGTCTAGCATGGTTTCACTATATAATCTTTTCAAAACAATAGTTTTCACAGCCCCCAAAAAGGATGCAGTCTTGACACATAAATGGGAAACAGATTGTGTTTTTTGGCTGATACCACTGTGCTGGTTTAGATGTTGGTTCAGTCAACTTCAGTCTTAGATTACAAGATTTGCAAATTAAAGGAAAACCAAAAAGGAAAGAGCGTCTGCATGAATTTTGTTTTTGTGGAGTTTTGTAGAGGCACGCTTACTTTGTTCTTGGTGATAAGACAAACAAATCTTTATACACACACAAAATGAATTGATGGGTTTTGGTACATATTAATGAATTTTCTAGGTGGTGAAACATCAGGATTAGTAATCTGTAAAGTGAACAGGGTTCT
>WAAD01021068.1:117468-130598 GCA_013389945.1 Fregata magnificens | reverse complement strand
AGGAAAAAAAAAAAAAAAAAAAAAGTAGTAGTAGTGGCCACAAAACTGCATGGCAGAATTAGTTAACGTGTGCTGTTCAGAGCTACTCAGTTTAAAGATAACTAGATAAGACCAATTATGTGAAATGAAAATATATTCCTGTTTTCCCCGTATGGGTTGTTGAAACCCTAGTTTGGAACATACTGGATCTGTAGAACACCTTCAAATGCACCAGAGAGGTCCAAAATACATTAGCCATGCTTTTTGTTCTGGTCAAATGTAAATGTACTGATACCTTTANAGAAAGGGAGAAGGGGGGCAGGGAAGACAGAGATGAGTAATTGCAGTGCCTTATGTATGAAACACCTCTCCTGAGTACAGAACACTGTAAATACTTTAAACCCTAGTATCTACCTTTCCTCAAATGCCAAGTGTTCAGATGACTCAAGTGTTTACCCCATCATGCTTAATTATGAGTTACCAAATCTACTCTAAAGATTTTTTTTGTTTTGTTTTTCTTTTTGTTTTCCTTATTAGCTAAGTAGCTTATCATACATAAGGGACAAAATTCTTGCAACGAAATGGATACCAGTCTAGCTAAAGGATTGTATCAGTACAACTGTGGGCTTACAGCAGGGTAGGCTTTAGACCATAGTTCTGTGATTCACCGACTAGCAGCAAAGACAACTTAAAATTCCTACTCACCTCATCAGCTTGTGCTGCTGCTTTCTGCATCCCTGGGCTGTGTCACTTCAGCTGGTTGTAGAACCATATAGTAAAGGACATGACAGAAATAATCCAAGTAAAAAATAATGCTCCAATTTTATCTTTTAATGATACGGATTATTTCAGTCACCTGGTTTGCAAACAATTGCATGCAAAATTGCAAGGTGCAACTAAGAACGTAGTCAGTTGTAGCATGAAGGCGGGAATGAGCACAGAGGAAGGAATTTCTTAGGTTAGTTTTGCTGCTGAAGCTGGTTAGCCATGAACTGTGGTCTCACTCGCTTGCTATAACGCTTTATTCTGTTGCCCATCCCTCTTTTAACAGAGCAAAACAAAGAAGGTAGAAATCCTATAAGTGATTTGTCCCAACAATCATGTTTCTGGACAGCAGTATTTCGTCTTCTGTTAATGAATTATTCAGCAGGAGATGGGGAAAAAAAATCTTGAAGATCTCCTTGAAATGCAGCCCAGATCTCTAAGCCATCCTTACAAAAAGTATTTGACACTTTGGTGCACTTGTCCTTTGTCCAAATAGCCAAATATGGATGCATAAAAGGTAAGGAATTTATGCCAAAATCTTATGTAGGCATGTATGATAATCAGGTAACTATACGAGTATAGCTGATTGAAAGATGAGTTATAGAAGATTAAAAAGTGAGAGTTTGAGGCCAGTAGACTTTCCAACCTTCTACGTTACGGAGACTAAAGGACCTCAATCAGTAACCTATGCAGGCAGCCTGGAGCACGTGTTAGGTTCCTAATGTATATTTTTAGAAAGACGTATTAATTTAATGATGTCAAATGATGGAAAATTTTGGATGACTTGAAGAATTGGATAGAGGTCATTTAAGGGCATGAGAAGCAAGGGGTAATCTTTTTTTAATCATGGGAGGAGAAAGGAAATAAGGGCAAGTTAAAGAAGGAGAAGTAGCTGGAGCAAACAAAATTTATAACTTTGGCTAGCCAGCATTTTTTTCCCCTGCTGATCAGTTTACAAGGCAAATCAATTGGCAGCAGATTTTCAGGGAGCATGCTTTACTGACATTGCTACTGTAGATTAAATCCTACTAACCTTAACACAAGTTTAACTCGGGAATGTGTTTATGGGAGCGTTAAGGTTTAGGTAGAAAGCAGCTTTACATGAGTAAGAACAGAAACAATGCAATTAAAGCGTTAATATTTTCTCACATTAATATTTTAAAATCGCATGACCCTGTTCCTTATCTGGCAAAGTAACTAGTTAATGCTAAAATCCCATGTCCAGTTCTAAGTGTCTGTGGCTTTTAATGTTTAAAATTAGCTAGCTGTGAAATGATTTGTCAGAGACAAACAGCAAAGCTTTCTGGAAGGATCACCCAAGAGAAGGAAATTAGCCATGATGAATGAAGTTCTTGTTCACAGTTCTCACGCTGCTCAGAGTAACTGTCCCTGGAATATTTTTACTGGAATACCATTGCAAATGCAGTGGTTATGCCGTGGACTCACCTGGCTGTGCCAGAGACTGAATTATGCAATTGAGGGTGGAACGGGTGTATCCACTCAAGATAAAATACAGCCCTTTTTTTTTCAAATCGCCCATAAAAATGGGTTGGACAGATGGTTATGATTTTCAGTTGTATAGGACACCATGAAATAGATTTCATGAAGTTTGTTAAATATTTGTGGTCGTTTATTGAAGACTATGCAAAATTCGGTCATATTTTTTTCTCCCCAGCCTTATTTTTTGAAGACTGTCAAGGATCTATAAGCTTAAATTTCTAGAGAGCAAACTTAATTTAGTTGTTTTTGTTCTAAAAAGTATGGTAGAACCTTTTAAGTTCGGTAAAGCGCTCTCGTTTCTGTTGTCTTTGAGGGATTGAGTCCCAAAGGCTCTTGTACTGTTGAAAAACTGTAAAGCATCATTAACTGCAAAGTGTGCCATCCTATCAACTGCCTTGCAAAGATTTCCTTCCGTTCTAGCAGATGAAAAACATTATCCTCTCTGGTTATTGTAGGAAAAATCAGTTTAGTCTTAACAGGTTGTGTGGTAGCTTTTAAGATCCTGAGAGACGCAACCCCTGAATAAAGTAGTTCAAATTCCTTTTAGTGATGTTGGATTTGATTGTTATGTTACGTGCTAAAGATAGCGATGCTCTTCATCTTAAAAAGAGCTCTTCAGATCCCAGAATTTTTTCTTGCAGCTTCTTTCTGTAATTATACTAATGTACTTCCACTATTTTTGCAATGTTGCCGTCATGTTTACTGGTAATTCTGTGAATTTTTCGCAGATTAAAATGCTAGGAGATGCAGCTTTAATGGAATAAGGTAGTGTTTCCATTTGTAAATACCGAGGGTAGGAGAGATCTGGTGTTCTTCTGATATCCCAAATGTTTGTCTGAGTGAGCTATAGTAAGAAGTAACCTTTGAACTATAATAAACTGTTCGTCTTGGATCAGAACTGGAAGGAAGAAAATGAGCATTTGGGGTCAAACTTTGACCAGTTGGTGAGAACTGTGGGTAGTTTTGACCTTCTAAAGCTTTGATTTATTAAGCTGTAAAAAGATAAACCTTTTCTAAGCGATCTTTGGGATAGCGTGGAGGTTTGGGAGAACAGATTTCCAAGCTGAGGCATAGTTTCATTTTACTGCTGTTCCAACCCCCCGTGCATGTAATGATACGGGGAGGAGATGGAGGGAAGGAAGTAGCCGTTTGCTAAATGCACAGCCAGATAAAACCAGCTGGAGCACATACCTTCCTTGAGTAACTTGTCAAAAGAAGCACTACAGGGAAAAGATAATGCACAGCGCCATTACAGGCAAAGCTGCTGGTTCCAGGGCCACTTTAAATTCCACTTTAAATTATTAAATACTGTAAACGCTATAAAGTTAATTAGAAGAGGAACAAACTCTACAAAGATAAATGTGTTTTCAATATGTTTCTCAGGGAGGGTACAGTAGAAACCAGTGAATGAGAGGAAATTTATTTCTGGCAGCACTCTAGACATGGAACTGTGGTTGAACTTTTTACCCTAATTACGTCCCCGCTAATGCCTGCAGCGGTCTGGAATCAAAGCGGCCCTTCAGGCCCTGGAAAGTCTCTGATGTGGCGAGCGTTTGTTGTGTGATGAGGGTTACTTAAGAAAAAACGGAATATTGTGACAGGATTTTTCAAAATTTCTCAGTTACCACCCACCTCACTTGTTGCCTACAAAAATAGAGTAATTGTTTGCATCTGTGTGTTTTTGTCTGTCTTAGAAATAACTGTTATAAATCAAAGTGACATAGACCCAGAGAACAGTTCAGGATTGTATTTTCTTTTCTTATATGTTTTAGGGTTATCCCTATGTTATATACTGTAAGAAGGATGTAAAGTACATTGCAAAATAGTTAGAAATTTCGGGATGATTTAAGTGGCTCTCTTTTCCTGAGGATACTAACACCATCAGATTCTGAGTTCTCAATCAGTTCAAAGAAGATATTATTTAATATGCTTTTTCCTAAATAACGTCTGTCACTTCACGCTCGTAGTTTGAGCGGCTAATTACAAACTGCATTAACTTACAGCCCTTGTATCTGTATTGTTACACAATTGCTGCCACTTGTGCAATTCACTACAGCTTGACGGTATTTGAACTTTGCATCTGCTACTAAATGCCATTTTCCGTCTTGCAGTGGTCTCTCTGGAGTCCTTCTTGTCCTTTTTCTTTTCTTTCTTTCCTTCAATAATGTTTAACATACAGAGGAAAGGCAGGGGAGTTTGCTGAGCTCAAGCATTCATGTGTGGATTAGATTCTTTTAAATCTCTGAAGTGAGGAAGAAGACAATTAAAACACAATAAGTAGAATCCATTAAAAAATCTGATCTAATTATTCTTTTTCTGTAGTTCTGATCTATTTTTGAAGGAGAATGAATGTATTTTGTTAGCTTTAAAATTTTATATTTATAAATAATTTCCAATGCGTAATACATTAGCTTTTTCTTCAGTAATTCAAAATAGATATTTAGAAGGCTCCTTCCTTGTGAAAAAGCTGTAAGGCATGTTCTTAAAAAAAGATCTTGCTTAATCCCCTCTTTCTTTACATTCTGACTGGGTAATATATTCAGAATATCACCTGAGGAGACCCCTTACCACATTTTTGGATGGTTGCTCACAAACTTCTTTTTAAAATTAATTGTGATTTAAATTATTAATAGAATATTTGTACAGTATAATTATCTCATTTTACAGATGAGGCATTAATAAAATAACACTAAAAGTTTTAATCAATTTTGCCTGCACAGTTTGAAGGACAGTATCTCCCATTTTAGCATCTGCTGTATTAGGTGGCGCTCTCTGTGGTGAGAATGCAGTATTTCTGTGTGCCTTTCCTTAGCAATTGTAATTCCTCCTGGAAATATCAGCTGCATTTAACGATGAAATTCCTCCAAGTTTTATGAAAAGTGGTCCAGTAAAGGAGGTGGCTACGTCGGTGGCTTCACTGGGAGAAAGGCTATAACATAAGCTAACACTTTTTTTGATGTTAAGCAATTCATATAGAATCTCAACCTTAAGGCCAGGTTAAAGAAAAGCAGACTATTGGTTTTGCTATTCACGGGGCTCCTTGTTCAGAGTAATTACTTTCAGGTACTATTTCATATGTTCTAAGCAGCTTTCAGCGAGTTCACTTACAGTGGAAATTCTGCACGTCTGAAGATCATGGTCTGCTGTGTCAAGTCATAAATTAAATCAAGAAAGACCTGAAAACATATAATTAATGGGCACTTGTGAAAGTTTTGGCCTACCTGATGTGACCAGAACCTCATAGAGGCTTTGTTGTTCACAGTGCTTTTCAAGTGCCTTAACCGTAAGATCTAAGCTTATCTCTGCTCAGCTTCAGTCATCTGCACTCTAAAGCCCTCTAATCCTTTCTTGGAAATGGAATTGTTTTCAAGCTTCTCAAAAATTGTAATTCGAGCCATATAAACAATTAAGTTTTAGTAGACTTGTAAGCAACTGAAAGATGCCTTGCTGTCATGCAATTTGAGGCAGAGAGGCTACTTACTACAGCGGTGATGGTGTTGCGCAATCCCATTAGTTTCTGCGTATGTTGTTAATGACACCAATGGCAAACCTCTCTCAGATAAAACAGGTTGGTACAGGGTTTTGTCTTTAATGTTGAATCCAAAAAGTGGTTTTGCATGGGGGTTGTGTTGATGGGGCAGGTGGGTGTGGAGCTGCTTGCTTAATTTGGCCTTTGGTGGTGGTGGTTACATGTGAGATGAGAAGATGCCCATAGGCCTGTCAGAGCCATGAATCATAAGGTAAAGCACAGCAAAAAAAAAAATCTGAAATCTGAAGAAATTTTTTGCAAGAATCAACAGGATAAAATATTTGGACCTTCCTAATACTTTCGCCATGTTAACAGTTGCAGCTAAAAACACCTTTTAAATATTGATTATTGAGTGTTCAGTCACACACAAGATTGCAGAGGAACGTGACACTCTCGCAATAGCTGAGCAAAGATTTGGTCTGTGTTTTTGAAGAAGCTTTGTAGAGCACTTCAGAACAATGACTTCTGTTGACTCTCATTTTAGATTGTTTTTCACTTTTGGTAGAAATCTGGCTTTGCTAAAAGTCTCAAATATATAGAATTAGTGTACTATATGTATATGCTGCATTAATCAGCTGTCATCTATGTTAACTATACTACCTTCTGATATGCCATTGATCAGAAAGTACTGTCAATAAATAATGCCTCAGAATAAAGAAAACAACTTTGGTATTGATTTGGAGTTTTATACATATTGGCAGTTTGTAAAATCTAGGGCTGTAAGGCTCTAAGTGGCTCCACAAAATATTCCGTTTGGGTTCTTGGTGAAATCTGTCTATAGGTGAGATATTTCAGCCTCAGTTTGCTCTCAGTGTTGTGCTCCCAGAAATCTGATACTTTTTTATTAAGCTGTGACATGCTTCTGTCTCTTGATATGCAAAAAGTTTCTACACTTTTGATTTTGGTCCATCTTGTATGATCTTGAAGATTGGCATAGGATTTATTACAACACAAATTGCATGCATCTGTTTCAGCGGTGAATTCTGCTTCATTTGACACTAAGAAGGAGGACAAGACAACTTTTAATTTATTTCATTCTATATTTTTGGAGGAGACACATCTACCAGATTATAAGCTTAATCAGCTGATCAGAGAGGGAGTAATCCTTGGTAGAGGTATGACAGAAACGTGGTTGTATTCCACTCAGAAGTTAATCTTTGCTTATGCTCTCCAAGACTTACAGAAATTTTTCCAGTTAAGCATATGTTCATAGAATGGTCAAGGATAGCCAGCGCAGTTTCATACCTTTTATACAAAAGGACTTTTTGGTTACACGCAAGAAGAAAATCTAGTCTAGAATATACCAGAAAAATTTATTCTGATCTGGAAAGTGGAGCTCCAGATGTACTTTTCCTCAGTGATAGCTATGGTCAAGTAAGCCTTGTAGATAAACAAATCTCTTGAGATGTCGCTAATCTCCCTATATTAACTAACTCGAAATAGGATGGGACAGCTATGTTTTGTAACATGTGGTATGTCTCAGTGAAGTGGAAAGTGTGTCACACTCTAGTCTCTCTGCAAAAGCATGCCACAGCTGAGAAGCCAGCTTGTGCTATATTTTACACTTCAGCGACAGACTTCAGCGACAGGCATACCACATGCCATAGAGTGAAGCAATGTAATACAGCATGCTGGGGTACACAAAGGTAGGTTGTAGGCTATTGTATGGCTTTATCTAGCTTCATGCATTTTGAAACTAAAAAAAAAAAAAAAATTAGAAAGTCTCTTCTGATGACGAGAATCAGTAATGTTGTTAAGGGCAGAAAACACAATAGTAGAAACATATTACGTACTGCTGGTAATGCAGAATGGGGGAAGAGCCATCTGCTGCCAAAACTGAGGAGTGATTTGGAGGTTGCTAAGCATTTTAATATTTTGAAGGATTCCCCTTCCCTTTTAATTTTCTCCTTGAACTGATGGTACTATTCTTGTAGTATCTGTTACGATAATACCAATATGTAGATAAAAGCTAGTCTTAAATTTTCCTCCTCTTGTTGATAGACAACATGGTCTTTCTGACGCCTCGACTATAGGTAGGAAGCAAAGGAGCTATTGATTTGATTGAACAAAAGTGAACATAATGGTTGTCGGAAGTACTCAGAACTGAAAAAAATCCATGACCTCCATCAGTTCAAAACATCTGTTCCAGGATTGTCAAGAAAATCTGTATTTTCAGATTCTTCCTCCATACAGCCCCAAGAGTGGAAACAACTTTTTATTCTGTATTTGGTCAGGGTTTTTTTGCCTGTCATGTGAACTACGGTATGTGATTGAGAGTAACCTCATTGTATCAGCAATGGCATTTGAATGTTCACCCAAAGTTGCAGATGACGGCAATGTGCAAAACTGGTGAGGAAATGTTTATCTGCATTGTCCTTTAGTAGGCTGGCTTTTTATTACATTGAAATTAATGTTTTGATCTTCATTTATTTAGCGTAGAATTGTCAGCTCTCTCAATAACTCGATCTTTTCCCATGCCCTGCATGACAGGCATTTTGTTGCATCTTTTCTGCTGACAGAGCTATGGTAAACTTTAGGAACTAGGAGGATTTTTGTCGTAGGGGCTGCAGTAGAGAAGTCTGCTTCTGTCAGTATCCAGCTAATCACAAGTTTAGTGTACAAACTGTATTGAACTGTATAGTAGAAATAGCTTGCCTTCACCTATGGTTAAGTGTGAGTCCGTATAGGAAGGGGTGGCAGGAATCTGTATATCTGCATTTTTACTTACTGTAGAAGAAAAACATCATAAAATTACATGAGTAGATATCCTGAAAATGCTTGAACGCGTAAGTTCAGCGTAATGGGTACTCAATTCAGATAACTATTGTATCACCTATCAACACTTGATATACTTTTAAAAATATTTTTTTATGAGTTAATGCTCCTTGTCTACAGAAACATGTCTTAAACATAGTTATACTTGTTTTGATCTTTCAATTTTGAGTAAAATGTTAGGAACAATTAATTAATCTTTATACTAGTTTGTTTTTTTAAACAAATGTGCAAAGCATATTTATAGAGTGTTAGATCTCCCTACAGCCATCAGTCTGTTTTTAATGTCATTTTCTTTCTTTGAGGAAAAAAGAAAACAAAAAACAAAAAAAACCCCAAAACCTCCAAAACAAAAAAAAAACCCCAAACAACCCCAAAAACCTAACCTTAAGTAGCTTTTATGTGGACACCCATTTTATATTAAAGCTTCTCTCTTCCTACATTTATCTCTTAGTAGCATAAGTAAGTGTAGCTGTATTGCACTTTTAGATTGAACAGTTCAAAATCTGCTATATGCTTTCTGTTTTGTTTTAGAAGCTTATTTCTTTGGTGATAATTTTTATGTATTCTGATCTCTTTGAAGAAACAGTTGCAGTGTGCTATGCTAGCAGAAGAGTAGTATGCAGATGTTTTTCTTGCAGAAAGCTATATTAATTTCCAGATGAATTTGCTGAGCAGTTTTTTTTTCTATTCTCATGTGATCATTTTGTACTTATCAACAAGACGGAACACTTAAGTATTTTTAAGGGAAAACTTTCTATATATTGCTTGTAACTAAGGGGGTTCTTGTGACACCTTTTAAAAAGAAATAGCAACATCTGGAACTACAGAGTTCAGCATAACTGCGGATTTGGCCCATAGTACTTTGCTTTGAGCATTTGAAATGTGTCTGAAATTCTCAGATCCGAACTGTTAAAAAAACGGGCTGGCAACTCTTTTTCACAGATATGAGACTTCTGTATTGTCTACTAAGTTATGATGTCCTGTCTGGTGATGAGTCAGTATTAAATACTGCGTTCCAACATCTTGCTTGCTGCATTATTCATGCAACACAGTCTCCTTTTTTTTCCCCTACCACCTATGTTCTTCCTCTAGTGCTTTTTGGATAATAAACCTTTTGAATTAGGACTCTTCTTGCTGTGTGTTTTTGTGAAGTGCCTTGTATGTTCATGCCACTGTGATAAATGCTATTTGTGGTGCATGCGTGTAGTATGTACATTATGCTCTATTGTTATGGTAAGTGGATGCACTTGATCTCCTGGAGGGGAGTGCTGGCCTTGCCACTTACAAGCAGCACTTGACAACTGATTCATGGGGTGGTAATTAGAACAGCTTCACAGGAGTCTGTATATCTGACACTCAACAGCAAATATCAGCTAGTGAACCGATAAATAAGGATAAAACAGTGGGGAAGAAGCTGGCTTGGAAGCCAACAGAAAATAGGGATTTTTTTTTTTTTTTTTTTAAATAAAAAAAGGATCTGATAGGAGAAACTGAGGCTTGTCATCTTCTGTAGTAGAAGAGAGACTGAAATATGTGTAGACAGAGAACAACTAATTTTTTCTCCTCAAAATCAGTGAATTCCAAATATTAAGTTAATTCATTACCTTAGCTAGCCATATGGAGAGTATGGAAGTAAACAGCATAGCAATTGCCTGGCACAAAATTGGCTTTTTATTAGAAGTTCTTAAATCTCTTCCAAAGGTATGCTGTTGCAAATGTTTTGCTAAAGGTAGGTATCTTTTACCATAGCTCTTTAATTAAATTGACAAAAAAGTTAATAGATTATAAAAATATATGTGATTGCCCTTGAAAAGGACAACGCATACAGGACTGGGTAGAACATTTTAAAAACACTTAGGAATGGTAACATATATATGAGGGTAGACATGAAGAATAAGGCAAAGAATTTACTGGCTTTACAACAAGCTTATTTTAATGTGCTATTACCATTAAGTATTCTTTGAACAGTGTTACAAAGCTTGTAATCATATGGCAATGTAATTTATTTAGTTACAAGTTTTGCCTTTTAATGGAGTTTAGCTTCTTTAAGAATTATTTTTGCTAAAGACAAGAGGGACATAACTTTGGCTTAAATAGATATGACATAACATGGTTGCTTAACACATTTGTGTTCTATAATTTATAGAATTAATTCATACCTGGGCAGCTTATTATGATAATATAAACCTTTCCTGCTTACAGGCAAATTTATACAGTACCACACCTTCCAGTAAAAGTTATTTTCACCCGAGGATAGGGATTAATGTCACTGCAGAGACAGAAAAACAAGATGCTGAGGGTTTTCCTGCAGTGGTTTGCAAGCTTCAGGTCCATCGGACCACTGCCAAGCCTCAGGTTCTCTGTCAGAGCACGGCCTGAGTTATGCGCGGAAACAGACACCAGTCCTTCCTGAGTCAGTCCCGAGTCGTTTTAATAGTTAGACGTCTGCACTGTGAAGAAATGCCTTGCTTATGAAATTACAGAAACAAAATACTACTAACCTTGAAATCAAGAAAGTAGAAGGGGAAATGATTAATGCAGGTTTTAAACATTAGCATTGGTAAGATGTAGGGATCAACGCTTTAGGTACTGTTTTGATCTTTTTCAAGAATTTTCATCGAAAGACTGTGAAAGGAGTGGTACCTCTCTTCCTAGTTCTTTGCGTCTTTGTGCTGCCTACCTGATACCATGTTGCACAGGGACTGATGCATGTTAGTTCACTTTTTATCTGTTCCCTTTGTTCAAAAAATGAGTGGCTTACTTGCATACTGCACACACAGATGGCTGTACTACTTTTTGTCTAGTGGTCGTTTTGGCACAGTCACGCAAGTCCCATCTTTTTTTTCTTTCCACACGTGAGCAAACAATGTGGCTTTTCTCTCGGTATGTCTTTTTTTTGGTATTCAGGCGGAGGCTTGTAGCTGACCTGTAACAAAATGGTTTCTGCAGAGTTGATGACTTTTTGAAAATATTTTTGTTATATGCCCGTGAGACTATCAAGATGGTGAGGTAAGAGGATAAGATGGAACTTTTTTTGCTAGACTGATAGACTTGCTCAAAATATTTGAGGAAGATACAAGAGTGAAGTTTGTATCTCTTGGTATTAACACAAATATTTGAGTGCTGTATCAAATAATTTCCTCTCTTGTATTTAAAGGATTAGGTTTAGTAACATGTGCCTAAGATTGGTACAGGTTTTTCTTATTTAAAACTAAGTGCTTCCATGTTTTTTGCAATTTGTGGTACACTTAAAATGTCTCTGCTGCTTTGTGTTTCACCACTACACACACATTTTTGGGAAGTGTCACTTTCTCAGAAATCTTACTCTGCTTTTCCTGATTTTGAATGAATCTGTTAAGTACCATGAATGAAAGTAAGAATATTACTTAGAGTTGAGTTTTCAAGCTTTTATTGTGAAAAGTTGGGATGCAGAGAGCCAGGGAGTTTTAGGGGACTAGATGGTAAAAGTCCTAATGAAAGCTTTTTCTGCAGTGGTTAAGGAATAAGTAATGCAATCCTTGGATTTTTTTTTTTTTTTAAAGAGTTTTCATTCTGGTGTGCATCCTTCAGAAGGAAGGTGAGAATACTGCAATAGAGAAGAGGGCTCAGCGGAGACTGTGAATACATGCTAGGGCTGGAGAACAGACAAACCTTGCAACATAAGGCTCAAAAATCTTTTTCACAGAGACATAAAAGCTGAAAAGCAGAGTATGTACAAATTCTATCTTGCAATAACAAGTAATTTCACAAAAATAAAATTATCTAAATGTTGGAACAACTTACCATTAAAAATAGAGGACTCGTTGCTTGAAGTCTTTTAAGACAAGATTAGGTTGCTTGGTAAAACATAATTTCTTTGAGCTTCTGGGATGTTTTGTGCATGGCCTGGAAAGAGATGGTCCTTCTAGTATTGAATCTGTTAATCTGAGCAAACCTTCTTCAGGGCCCTTGAGGAGAACAGAGTTGCCTTTGTGGTCTCAACATGCTAATAATATTACTACAAAAATCATAATCAAATCTCATGCTTCAGCTTTCCAGTGTAAAGGTTCAGGAAGGAATTTTTCCAATATCCAATTAATGAACTCTGTACTGTGTACTCTGGTTTTGTTTTACTTTTCTTCCCCTTCTGCAAAGCATCAGAGTGGCCACAGCTAGAACAGGTTACTGGATAATCTTAACCACTGCACTGCTATTTAGCAACTTGTATTTGTGTCATTGTCAGGGTCCTCCTCATTCCTATACGGAAATAGCTTTTTCTTTAGCAGTAACTTATTGGTAGATCTGATGCTTTATAGAGTAGTAAAAATCTTTCCAGAGTAGCTTGCTGTACAGATCATTTGGGCATACCTTGTCCAGCCAGTTCCTTGGACTTGATGTCACTTTTCTGTCTCCGGTTTTTTTTTTTTCTCCGTGCCAGGACTGAATTGCTTTTAAAGCATTTGAGCTAGGTATAGGAACAGATACCTAGGTGAACCTTAATGGCCTGCATTAGACAGGGAGTCTAGGTGAGGTAATGCTCCCTTCTGACTTGACAATGAAATAAGCTGTCTTTTGTAAAATAAGTTTTGAAGCTGTATTCTAT
>WAAD01021068.1:94803-111278 GCA_013389945.1 Fregata magnificens | reverse complement strand
GCCTAGGTATGTGCCTAGGAAAATGTATATTTTGGGAAGAATTTCAGTAGGCAAAATGTCAACACTTATTTTTTTTCTATTATTTCTTTGACAGTTGTCTTTCTGTGCATATATTGTTTGTCTGCTGCACACTTACTGTATGTACCATTTTATTATCCTGAGGTATTGAGGTAAACAGTTGGCATTTGTACTGCAGTTCTCCAGAAAATTCTCAAGCAGCTTGAGCAGATCCAAAAGACAAGCAAGTGTTGTGTCAGGAATTGTGTTAAACTCTGTAAAATAAAACAGATATGGGCAAGGGGAAACACCCTCTTTTACCAATACTTAGTATATGTTTGTACAGCTGGCAATTTGTGCTCCTTCGTATTCGTTGACCTAGAAGTAGCCAACATTTTAATGCGTTCTTGGAGGGGAAAAAAGGTGTTATGGAAAAGAACTGCCACATCAAAGCCTCTCCTCAGCTTGTAAAATGGTTTCCACCACTACCTTCCTCAACCCTATCAGAACACTCAGCACTTTCTCCCTCTCAAAAGAAAGCAAGCCTTTTTATTAAGAAATGGCTTTAGAGTTTTATTTATATTAAAATGATAGAAGTGACACAAAGCAGTTGAAAAGATTGATGTAGTTCAAACAAAAGTCCATCAGAGATGTAATGTAAATTCTATGTAATGTGTCTCTATGAAATCAAGTCATATGGTTCAGCTGTTGCATAGAGTGAAATAAGTACTCCCTTTAGGAAAGTGTTACTCTACGGAATATTTTTTTAAAGAACTAGAATGTAGTCTAAAACTTCATGCCTATCGAATGGCTTGTATTTTGCTGGTCAGGTCTGATGTTCCAAAGCCTTATTTGTGACAAAGGAAACGAAGTGCTTGATAATTATTTGCACAATACAGGTTCTTGACCATTGTGGATATCGTAATTCAATTTTAATCACACCTTCCCTTAATGTAGAAGGCTTATATTGACCCTTTGTTCTCCAGCATTCTGCTTGTATTGCTGATTTTTCATTTAGCATGCTAAATAATACAGGGAGGCTGAAATAATTGAAAAATAATTTTACAAAAAATCTTTCTTTCCATTAAAATATATATTTTTTTTAAATTCATTTTAGCACAAGCCCACCTTACTGCTGTGTGGACCTTTATTCGTTGCGAACAGGAGAGATGGTCAAGTCCATACAGTTCAAAACTCCTATTTATGATCTGCATTGTAATAAAAGGTAAGGATGTTTACTATACATTCTTTCTGTGTTAGGGCATGTAACACTTTGGTAATGAATACAACTTCTGGTGTATGTGCTTCCTGACTTTATTATTATTATTTTGACTTTCCTCTAAGCATAGCTTTGGTTATCCATTTCTCGAGTAATATTTCAGTTTGAGTACGACAATATGCTTCTCCAATGGCTTTCATTTAAGAAGCTCAAAACATTTTGCATCTGAAATCATTTAAGCTTCTTTCAGTTGTCATGAGGGTGAGCAGAAATCGTTGGAATCCTCTATCATCCACCTACAGATGGAGAAATTGGATCATCGAGAGTTTAAACATTATAGAGCACTACAGAGTTCACGTCCCTTTTCTTTGTGTTCCATTGTTCTGCCAGATATATTGCCTTCCTGCATAGCCAAAAAATCCTAGTGTGCGCTCTGTGGTCTACAGAAAATAACGTTCCAGTGAGTCAAATAACAAAGCATGGGGATAATGTCACCTAATTTCTGAGAGAAAATGGCTTAGAAGGCTTGAGAATCAGGTTGAAAATACCTTGTTTCCTTAGAATTGTGAGTTCAAATTTTTCTGAATTAACTTCAGATATTTGTCTCTCCAGGACACACAAAACTGAACATCCTTGTAGTTTACTGCATCTTTTTAAGACAGAGGAGAAAACCCAGGATCCCTACATGAGGATCTTGATGATCCCTTGGCACTCCTGATGAGAGAATTTGATGCAGTGACTTTGGTCAAAGCCCATGATTGTGCTGCTTGCTTTAATGCTTCCTTCCACCCAGCTATTACTGTTATTAGTCATTGTATGACTTCAGGTACCTTATGGAAGTTGTGGAATATGATTCCTCTGTTAAAGGCAGAGCGCTGAATGAAGAAATTGCTGCCTTTCTTTGGCAATCCATATTTTTTTTGTGGGAATTGATGGTCCTTTAGTAAGGAAGGTGGCATAGTAACACAAACCATTAAGAACAAAACATCAGTGTGATACATTTTATGTGCCTGTTTTGTATGGCAGTAGGTACCATGCTTGCATACGTGAAGACCATAAAAGAACATGAGCATGTATCGCACTCATGCAACTAGGGGAAGTTAGCAGTGTTGGAGGTTGGATGGGGAAAAAAATACTTAAAAAAAAAAAACAACACACCAACCCTAGAAGCCACAAAGGTTTTGTTAAACAGACATTTGTCTATCATTGTGCCATCAAAATCTAAACATTAATGACTACGTTGGGTCAAGTAGAAGTTACAGAAGAAAAATAGTACTACTGAACAAGCACCTTTAGTACCACAACTAATCTAATAATGAGGAGGATATTTTGATGGTGTAAATGTTTAAAGTAGTAAAGGTTGGTAGTGGGTTTTTTTAATCCCCATCGATCTGCTTATTTATGGTTGTTATATCAAAAAATAGTTTTACTGAAGTAGTTGAGTTGGTGAGAGTGATGTGCCATGAATAGGTCACTGTTCCTTTAAAAGCTGTCAGGAGTTCAGTACTTACCTGTGCAACTGTCCCTTGAAAAATTTAAAGTTCCCTTGTGTACAGTGTGATGATGGTAAATCTTTCCAGTCTGGCCTCCTAGCAGAAGAAAAATCCAATTGTAAAAACAATCAAAAGGCAAATCATCATTCAAAGTCTCTCCCAACGAAAAAGTCTTTCCAGGTGCTAATGTTTCTTTTCTTAAGTGGTAAAAATGGAAAAGCTACTTCAAAGCTGTGTGGCTGTATCCAGGGTAGCTGCTTTTCTGGAACATATCAATTTCTGTTATTATCCAAGGAAAGCTTGGTATTTCAGATTGAAAATGCATTAAATGTAGCCAAGTGTAGCGCTAATGGTGCGTTAACCGTACTATAGACTAATGGAGTCCAAAATTTGAACTTAAAATAAAACTTGAGTTGCAGAAGAAGGGAAAACTGTTTATTATTTATGTATTTATACTCTAGATTCATCCATCTGGTAGATTTCATTTATGCAGGAAGACAGTACATCTTCAAAGAGTAGAAACCAAAAATCTACAGGATTGGGAAATATTACAATCAAATATACATAGGTTTTATATATATACATTACAGTTGCACATGCATTCAAAGTCTTTCCATTATTCATTGGTTAACTTTCTTTTAGGCCTTGTGGAAGAAGGTAGAACTGATATATTTTCTTTTGTTTTTCTCTCCTGCAGTTTAAGCAATTGGAAGATGCGTCGTTTAACTAAAACTACTATTTTGTCCAAAACTAGTATTAATTTACATATGCAGAGTTTATAACTTTTAAAAATTGAGATTTATAAATCGGGAGGGGGTGGGCAAGCGTCTTTTTCACAATAAGAGAGCTACAAGCAAATAAGAAATCCTGCGTGAATTTCTTGTATGACAACACATCTGAATCCCCCTTGTTGAGTTACGTGCTCTGCCCTCTTCTTTTGGCAAGTAAGCTGCTCAATCTGAAAGTGTATGTGTGCTTCCCATCCTAGGGCTGCAAATCTGTGAATATGAAAGACTTTCGTCCAAAAATGTCCCTTGACTTTCTGCCTTCCAAGAATTTGTGCCTCTCCTTGTTTCTAGATAGAGGCATACTGATAAACAGAGCAGTGACAAAGTTCCAGGATGAGATGTTACAAGCCAGAGAGTCCTGAAAGAATTTGAGATATAAAGAACAGAGCTTATTGCTTTAATCAGCTTCTGTATTAGACGAATAGAAAGCGGCTAGTGTTATACCAGCCTATTGAAAAGGCTTCAAGAGTTATCTGGGGAACTACAGATGCAATCTAAGTGTTTGGCAAATGTGTTGGTAAAAAGAATAGCAAAAACAAATAGCAGACACACAGATAAATCGTGCCTATTGGAGGAGCATTAGTGCAGTTGTAGATGGAAATTGTGACTCAAAACTTAGATATCTGAAAACATCAGCAAGTATGTGGGTAAGGTATATGTTTTGATTTTAGTGTAGTCCTTCACCAAAGAGTCTTACAGGTATTGAGCGGTCATGGGATAAGAAGGAGGTGTTCTAGTGGCTAAACAGTTAAAAATAGGAAAAAAAAGAGAGGAGTTAATGGCTGGTTTTCACACTGAGGGGAGATAAGCATCACCCTTTACCCAAGGATGTCTGTCGAGACTGATGTGATTCATCATCTTTTTCAACATTATTCTATACTGTAATATGCAGTCATTTAGGTGTGTATTTTAGTCAGAGATGTGATTAATTTTTTGCCACCTCATATCTTTACAATTAAAACTATTAGAACAGCATTTAATAATGCTCCGTATTGTAAGCTAATTAAAAAAAATACTGTCTCATATTCTTCCTAATGAGAAAGTAATCAGATTCTTAATTAATTGTCATATTGCTAAATGTTCCGGATAGCTGGTAGATTTTATCTGTTTGTTTGTCGGCTGGTTCTTTTATTTCAAGGGTTTAAGAACTTGGTTTTGGGAAGTCATCAATGTAGGAGAAGACGTATCCTAGTTATAAAGCTTTCAAGATGCTTGGCTGTCCAAATTTGGCCGCTGTTCATTTAGACAGCACGGTGTTTCATGCATAGTTATGTGGCTTTTGTTCCGTTATTTTGTTTCAAGTAATGGAGAGGTATTTTACAATAAAAGTGTGTACATGTATGAGTGAATACATAAACATACACCTGTAAGTTTGCTAATTGACACAAATTCTGCTTCTCTCAACTGTATTTGTGTGCTGATGTTCTCGGTATGAAAAAACCCCTCCTTTTAGTAAATAAGATGGTTTAATAAATTTGCAATGAGATGGACAATGGGATTATTTCACATTTAGCTTGTGTTCTACCGATTGTTGATTTGATTGTTATTTGAGTCATTGAAAGTAATTCAGGATCCTTGCAATTCCATTCTTTCTTTTTAATGGAGCTTTTACTGCAGGAGGTATATCATAAATATGCTGTGTTGTTCTGTATCAGATCTATGTACTTCCTGAAATGAAGGTTATGTGGTTGGGATGAGAGAGAATCCTCAATAACTGCCATGTATTGGTAACCTGGCAGTTTATCACTGTAGAATTTATATTGATGCTTTTGAAATAATTACATTTAGATATTGAATCTTTAAACCAATGCATTTAATGTTTAAAGTACACGTTCCATTTCTGTGTTTTCAGGATACTTGTTGTAGTCCTGCAAGAGAAAATTGCCGCCTTTGACAGCTGTACTTTCACCAAAAAATTCTTCGTTACAAGTATGTATAATAATCGGGTTCAGTCTTTTTGCTCTAGTGGTGGAGTGAGATAAACCAGGGGTTTTTGGTTTTATTTCTAAATCCTCAAAGCAGGTCTCCATTGACTTCATTTGGGGTTTCAGGAAATCTGTTGCTTCAAAAAAACCCCAAATGTTACTCTGTGAATCTTTGGCTCTTTTGCATATTTATTATTGCTGGAACTGATGTCTCACTGTTGTGAAGAGCACTTACACTGACATCCATAGGTAGCTGAAAAATTCTTTTGTTCATTTTGCACAAATATGTGCAAAAGTTTCCGGTTTTGCGTTTTGAGGTTGTACGCATAAGCAGCAGTTTGAAAACACATGGACAGCGATCTGCCTGCTTTTCATTTTTTGTTGTTCCTTAGGCCCAGGTACATTGTTGGTGGTTTGGTTTGTTTTGGTTTGGTTTTTTTAATGTGTCCTTACTTTAGCAGGCCCCAAAGCTCAAGCGGGTCAGTAAAGCGTTGCAGTAGAAAAACTGTAGGCAGGTATTTGCCTGCAGGTGCCTTTACATATTTCTTGAGCATGAAGGAACTGTTTGCTTGGACTTCTCTTTATCCCTCTGTACCCTACGACTTGCCTCTCGATAGGAGGCAATGGCTTGTAATGGGTAAGGTGCTCTCCAAAAGCTGTTCCTCTGCTGTAAGTGTCCCTTTGCTGCCTCAACATCTGTAACACAGTAATTCATAAGTTAGTAGAGAAAAATGGTATGTTTTCTGCTGCTTGTGCTCTGCTCTGTCACAGGATGTGGTTAGGATTAGGATGTCATTCACCTGCTCGCAAGGCTGTGTGTGTTGTAATGCTAAACACCAATAAAGTATTCACCCCAGAAAAAAATGAAAATTTTATTTTTTTCAAGCAGTTAGTGACTACTGTTTATCAATTAGAATAGCCTCTTAAAATCTGCAGGTTACTGACGGATCGTAATTTACTTTGGAAGGGTCAGAGTTTTATTGTTAAAAAGGAGAGTCTGACATTTTCTGGGTGTGTTTTCAGTCACAGTTGGGAAAGTTGTAAATTATCTCTTTATATTATCTGTGTATTTAAAGAAAAATCTAGGAGAAGCTGCTTCTTGTAATTGTTTGAGGAAAAGCAGCTTTATGCAGTAATATTAAAGTTGCCAATAGGTGTCAGTTTCTTCCTATACATGGATGTGAGATACTAGGAATCTGCTGGGGTTCAGTGAAGAGAGCCAAATGGGAAAAGACTTGTTTGTGTCCTTCTGTTCCTCACTCCTCCTCCCTATTCCACCAAAGAGAATTAGGGTATGAGCCTTGCTTTATTTTAGATCAAAAATAAAACCGACTCAATTAAGTGTGTATTTTGACAATTCTTTGTGATTCTCTAATTCCAGTTGTTGTTTGTTGTTTTTAAAAAGAAGATACTGCAATTTGTTTTTAAAAACTAATCCAGTGACCTGTCTTTTGAGGAACAGGGATGTGCTATTCCTAACGATGACGTTCAATTTGCAGTGCGTTTTCTTGAAACGGTGGAATTTAAAGAGGATAAAATAAAGCTTTTGCAGATATTTAGCAAATGATTTGTAAAACCAAACTCCTGAAATGTCTCTATTCATAGTATATTTCTCTAGCTCTGCTGTGTTTTTAATACGAGAAACTCAAGATTTCTCCAACTTTGTTCTAGTTCTGGGGTTCCAAAGCTCAGTTACAGACACCCCTCATCTTGCACTGGGCATTTCGGAAAGCTGCGGGACCCAGCAGACAGCTGGAGCTGCTGCCGTCAGAGCCCTTCCCCTGTCGCCACCCCGGCTTGCCTGTGGCCAGTGACGGGGTGCGACTGGGCAAAAAGACGTGTGCTTTTTTCCTAGATAAATGCGTTTCTTTGGACCTGTGCGGGTGAACGGTTGTCCTGAGGATTTTGAAGCTTAGTCGTTTCACTTAATAGCTTATGTTATCGAGCGGGTGTTACGCTCTGGCATGTTGAAGGCTGCATAAAGCTTTTGTTTAAGCTTTCAGATTTCGTCTGTGCTGAAATCTCTTCAACTTAAGAGTGTATCTTTAAAGACTTAAGTTACTCTGGCGTGTTTGAAATTTGATGTAAATGAGCTACCTAGTTAGCTGCAGTCAGCCAACTCGCCCGCAACTGGACTCTTGCTGTGCTTTTTTTTTTTTTTTCTTTTAAATTTAGGAAAGGGCAGTGTCAGTTTAAATTGGAAAAGTAGAAACCCCTGAAAAGGAAGCTTGGCAAAAGGCCTTATAGGCCTCTCTGTTTGCACTACTGGAGCATCCCTGCTCTGCAGGACAGTCAGCTGGCATCCCGTCTGGATCCATCTTGATGCACCTCAGCTGGACAGTGGCAGTAAGAAGGCCACTGGCTGCCCAGAGAATTTTTTGTCAGGAAGAAGATTCTCAGCTGTGTTATCTGACTGCTCTTGGTCAGAAGCAATGGCATAAAAGGTCAAAAATATTAAATGAGGATCACTAGCTCTTTGAAGACATTTCTGTTACTGTGTAAACCACTGTGTAGAAAAAGAGGATTTTGGTTTTTTTAAGAAGATTTGGTGGTGGTGTGGAAATCACATCTTCCATCCACATCAACTAAGTGGCATGGGAGCCTTAGAACCTCACTGAGATAGCTAAAAAGCAAGCATAATTAAGCAGAAGCCTTCGTCCATTTTGTTGACTATGCCTAGAAATTAAATGCAGAATGTACAACTAAAAACAGTGTCAGGAATTCTGAAGTTCGGTGTTCCTCAGAAATGCTAATGCAGCTGTGTTGCACATGAGTAGTATTTGTCTTTCTGTTTTTGTTTTTGTGGTTGAATGTGTAGCTTAATATATTGTTGTAATAAATATACCATAAAATATTCAGGATGTAGAACACGGTCAAGTTCGTGCTGCTGTTGGAATGCTTAACTCCTGTATTTCCTGATTTTTCTTGAGCAAATTTGACATAGTACTAATCTGGTTTTTGGGGTTTGTTTGGTTTTTTTTTTCTTTCTTTTTTTCTGCATGTGATTAGATGGAAATGTGCTGATTTGACTTGAATGGCAGAGAGCCAGCACATTTTATTTGTGCCTTTTGTACCAAAACCTCAGTGTATGGGTGCTCCAGTCTTGGTGTGTGAATTTAAGACAGGTGCTTAAACTTGAAGGGAAAACATTCTGTAGATATTGTAGGAAAAATTACCAGGATATCCTATGATCTTCCCTGTGTGGTATTCTTATTTTTAAATGTCTGCTAAGGAAAGGCATAGCATCAGTCTGCAAAGAACTCATGGCAGTAACTTTCATACGGCACTCCGTTCTCTACTGTGCTTATGCTGGGAGCCAACTCCATTTCGTTAAGAGGGGACTTGCATCAAGGGGAAGAGAAAGCCGAACAGTAATTTCGCATCCTGCACTGTTTTAAGTGCTCACGGGGCTAAACTTAAAAAAAAAAAAAAAAAAAAAAAAAATCATTTGATGCTTGTAATAAGAATTTGTTTCCTTTGGTAGTTGTGAATGTCAAGATGTGGATTTTAAATAGATTTTTAAATAGTTAAGAGTTTTATTGTGGTTCACTTAACATTTCCTTCAGAGCCTTTTTCTGAATACTGCATATCACTGAACGATCAGAAATGAAAGTGATGTACAGGCTTTTTTCCCCAGACTTTGCTCTGAACAGTAGATGCAGAAAAGCTGAATTTCATTGATTTCTATTACATCAGTGCTCCCTCAACCCTTCTCCAAAAATGCTTACTTAGTGGAACATTGATGATTATGAATATGGCCTGATGGATACTTTCTTCTCTGTAAAGAATATCCTTTCCACCCCCTGGGCCCTAAGTAAAGATTATCACAGATAACATCATGCATGTGGCATCATCTTTGTGTCTGATAACTAGCGCCTGCTCCGTTTCTCTGGCCCTTCCACTCTTCATATTGATGTATTCTCCATCCATTATTCTCTAGGGATGAAGACAGTTATTGCAGCCATTAGCTGGCACCACATTTCTATTGATGCTGTACAGCTAGAGCCTTAAGAGGTAATTTTCCAGATTTTAGTCAGAGTACTTTATTGTATATAAAGTCTCAAAAGACTTGCCTAACCACAAACCAAAAATTATTCAGTGTATGTTAAATGCACCCCACCTGCACCTCTCAAAATAAATAATAAACCCCCAAACCAAACGGTGTTTGATACTCTAATCTGCAATTTGGATTTGGTATTCCTGTTTTCACTGACATTCACATGCAAGAAATAATATGGTGGTTTCAGGTTGTTACAGGTCTGATCTGGAAATCATCTAGGCTTTTCTGTACGTTTTTGTTAGCTTTGTTAGAATTCCTTTTCCCTGATCGGCACACAGGGAGCAGTTTGATCTCTTTGCTTTGAAGTAAAAACACTGGCTGTCTTATGAAAAGGTTTAATGCCTGAAGAGTTACATTCTTCAAGAAGTTCTGTTTGTACCTTTCCCTTCTCAGCTGTGATCGGTGAGTGGCATTTATCCTGGCCATCCCACATGGTATAATAATTGATAGGATTCCTGTGTTTGTGGAGGGAGACTCTTCAGTTTAGATCGAAAGTCCTTAAGGCAGGTGGGAAGCGAGCTCCTGTTTCACAATGTTTTCTTGATCAGTGAAGAGAAGCCAAGTATGTTCCTGTGAATTGTACATAAGTGATTTTTATTTTTATACACACACACGCGTATCTATTTAAACACACACCCCTTCATGTAATTTGTAGCTGCGTTCACTGAGAAATGTTGATTTGATCTTGCTTTTACTTTCTAACAGCGTTGTTTATAAGAACGTTTTTTCCTGAATGTGGGAATCAGCGTATCATTACAGCACGATAACGTTGAAATACTTTTTGAAGAGGTCTTCAGGGCAACGTGGTAGATTTATGGAAATGAATGTCTTTGTTGCTTACAGGGTGTTTTGCTATATTGCAGGAAAGTGTAAATACAACAGAAAAATTGCATAAAGACAGAAACAAGGCATTGGTACCCAAGATGTATATTTATCATATCTCCTGGGTTTGACAGTTTTAAAAATTATATGTAGGACAGGAAGTGCTCTTTGTTTTTATGTGAGTTATTTTTATCCGAAGCACCTAAATCCTTAAAGGCCAAAACAAAGCCATCTTACTGACATTGTCCTGTACAGGAACAACTTACTCTATAGTAACACTATTATTTATCACTGTCCAATTCTCTGAACAAAAAAAGAAAGTAGAGCTGAGATTAAAATATAGTTTGTCCTGAAATCAGTCGAATTTGTGCTAAATTAAACAACCAAGCCTAATAAACATTAAAGGCCACAGCTATTTTTAATAAAAACCCTGGTATTGGTCTTAGACCTATAGAGTAACAGTAAAATACTTAAAACTGCCATGGTAGAATTGACAGGGAAAGGAGGTCTCTGTGGTAATAATAGTGGTAGCAATAATAGCAACAATAAGAGCAATAATAATAATAGCAACAATAAGAGCAATAATAATAATGATGATCATAAATTAAAACCGCGGTCCTTCCTCAAGCTTGCGTGAGGGAATTCTGTTCTTCTGATCCAGGATAGCACAAAATGCGAGTCCTTGCAGGGCTGGGTCTGTTGTGCACATGACGTGTATTATGAATATTGCCCTGCAAAGGCGGGTGATGATGGCATATGTAGCATTTGTGGTTTTACTTTTTCACTTTATTTCTAGAGGAATTTTTTTTTTAGTGTTTTAGTAGTGATAACGCTACTATGATTTAAAGAAAAAAAGAAGGCGGCCCTGGATGGCAAGCATGATTTCACAGTAGGGTGCATCCTGCTGGTTTGCTCTTTTGCTCAGTTTTTATGGGTGATACTTGAACAGAAGGAAGTACAAGAACAATAGAAGAGTTTTGGAAAGTATGTGACAGTGTGAGAGTAATAACATTTACATAGGGCCTTTCATCTGGAAGGAACCCAGAGGAATTTATAAACAATATTACTTTATACAGTTTATAAACAAATAAAATCGGTTTGCTTGGTGATGCTAAAAAAAAAAAAAGCCCAAACAAACAAAAAATATTAGATAAAACAACTTATATGCTTTGTTTTCCTTGGAATAAACAATGCTTTGGCAACAACAGTATCACACTACCCGGTATTTATTGTATATACCCTTTCTATGCTCTCTGTCATGGATCTGTTTTCTGGCTGCTTTGGATTGCAAGACTTAAGAATGTAGTTTTGTAATTTTATTACTATAGAGTGCTGTATATTTCATAAGACCTAGAAAAAAAATGACTAATTGATTATAAGCTACATCCAGTGACTGAAAAGTAGCATAGCTCTAGTGGGTTATTGTAGCTATTTGGTTAAAAATACCCCATACTGCTGCTTCACAGACTTTTAAAGTGATATCTGGCAAATACCTCGAATGATTCAAGGCAAATAATTTTGGTTGAAAAGAGTTAGGCATTTTGGAACTTGCTCAGAAAACTGTGTTTAAAAACACTATACGCTTAAGATGGCATATGTCATCTTTAATGAACCTCTCCACACACTGAAACAGAAAAATCTTTGTTTATCCAGTAATCTGCTTTCTCAGCAAGGTTTCGCTTACTTGGTTTTGTCTTAGGATGTAGGTTAGCCTTGGAGATCTCTGCCCTGACCAGCGTTCCTTGCGTTTGCCGACTGTATCCTATCCCAATGTCGTATTTATCATACTCGAAAGAGGTGCAGTGTCTTCCATGGTTTGGGATTAGAGACAGAATCCTAAGAAGATTTTATAATAGTACTGCCCATACCCATGTATTGTATAAACTCTCACACGGAGAAGTAGCTTGAAATAAAACCGGACAACACTAGTATGCATTCCTCACAGGTACAAGGTGTGGAATAGCCATTAAAAAAAAAAAGTTACAGTAATTATGAGGATACATCTTGTAACTGATACCAAAAAAGGATGAGTATGTATCAGTGCAGAGGAAATCAGAGAGAATTGGGGAAAAGAAAGTAGTGAAAATTATGGAAAAAGGAAGTTTTCCTATTAAACTGACAGGAAGAAAAAAAAAAAAGACAGAAAAGAACAACACTAAAAAGGTTTTCATTAAAAAGTAAAAGGAGTCAAAATAGAGGGGATGAAAGCCTGGCAAATATCACAAACAGATTTTTTTTATATATATATATTTTTATGTCTTTTTCTGGACTATAAAAGTAAGTGTAGAGAATAAGAGTTCTTACAATATGCTGTGAAATTAAAAAAACAACTGGTAGTGTCTTAAGCATGTTTGGATGTGTTTGAAGAAAAGCAATGTTCTGGATGCTTCTGATTTGGCTTTTTCATTCACTTTTAGCTTTATTCATTCACACATTAATTTGCAACAGTTTACCGCATGTCATTTTACAATGCGTTTTAGTGGGGTCTGAGGAAGAAATATTGCTGTACTCTGCGTAAGGAGCCATATTCAGTTGTGAGTACATCGTTATGTAAACTGAAAATAAGTTCTGACTTAGCTCAGACAAGTTCTGACTGTTAGTGTCAGATTTTTCTAGAGAGAAACGTTGCCTTCTAGTGCATATTTAGGTCTAAATACTTTGTCGTGATAAGATCGTCTTTAGCTCTTCATTAATGGAGCCATTCCGGCTGCGTAGGACGTTTCTGAAGAAGGACCAAGCGAAAAAATTACAGCCTTAACTATGATAATGCTCACTTCTGGGGGGGGAAATTGTTATTAAAGTACTGGTCCTACACCTCCATTGCATATTGTTTTTAAACAGGTCATGTTGGTCTGTATTATATTTGGTATATATGCAGAGTCCCTTAGAGCATGTACATCATCTATACTTTGTGAATGAGAAGGGCACATACATAGAACACATCTGAAGATACTGGTTGGACTTGTAGCAGTATCATGGGTAACCGAGATGCACAGCTTTAGTCTTCCTGAAGAACGGAGCTGTTGAAAGCTTAGATGTCTATAGACTTTTAATTGCCTCTGGGATTCCAAAGATTGTGTGCTTGGATGCGAAGTACCAAACTGCCAAGATATTGGGGATCCCTGCAGTGTTTAGCTCCCAGCTCTCCATCCCATGCTGGGCTTTTGAGTGTGTATATATATACACTCATATGNTTTTTTTTTTTTTTTTTTTTTTTTTTTTCTCCAAAGCTTTTTCCTCATGAAAAAGCTGTGGAGCTTGATGAAGAGCTGCCCCAATACAAATGGTCCAAGTTTTCATAGTGACATGGTTTGTGATTTACTGGCTTAATCTCTGTCACAGCTGACATGACTTTTAATGGCCCTGTTCCTCTTAACAGTGTTGTCCCAATGTGCTGTTTGTTTAAAAGCTAAGTGGGAGGAGAGGAATGTGTTGCTTTTCTCTTCTTGGCTGCTGTCTGTGTATTCACACTGCCATTATTGAAGCTAGAGGATGAGATTTTTAAAAACAATTTAAGAGGAGGACTGGAGCCTTAGTTTTCTGTAGGAGCATAGATCACTGGAAAGTCAGAGTCAGAGAAGTGCATATTTATGTGAGTTTTCAGAACGAGTAGAGGAGGTGATTTTCTTTATTATGGGCATATGGATATGAATCTCCAAAGGGTGGTAGAGATTTTCACGAAAGTATTGAAAAATAATGTAAAATAAACATGCCTTCTCTTTGCTCACTCATTAAGCAAACACTTGTGTAGCTCTTTGAAGAACTTTAAGTAACTTCTAGGATTCCAGTATTCTCAGTAAAACCAAATATATAAAGTCAGCACAGCAGCAAGAAAGCTAAAATCATCTTTGAATCCAAATAGTCACAAACTACATGCTTATTTCAGATTATAATTTGATAACTCAGTTATTTTAAAAAGAAAAAAAGAGAGACAGGAAGAAACTAAGAAATTGTAATGCTAAAGAATTTACCCATGGTACCATTTCGATGTAGGTAAAACTTGCATCTTGGAAGTGGGAAAACCAAGGCACAGAATATAAGGTACCGGGGTGCTACCCTCAAATCCTCAGCTGTTAGCCAAGTCCCTGCTCAGAGGGAGCCTGGAGCCCATTTCGTATTCGTCGGTGTTGCTTAGGCCAGCACCGACTGCGGTTCCTTCTTGGGCGTAGGAACTTAAGTTAGCAGAAAAACTTGCACTTCAATTCAGGCTTTCAAGAGAGTGGTTTTCTACTTCTGCCTTTTCACAGCTTTAAAGTAGTGCATTTCCTCTGTGTGTCATTATAAAGCACAGAGGCAGAGAGTAACTGTGTACTTAAAAACATTTTAAATAGTTTCCAGTAGGTTTTCACCTATATTTTTGTGGATGATAGTCCCAGTAAAGCTTATTCTAAGATCAGATGGTTTTTAGTACTTGCTTGATTTGCTGTGCTTTTGGAAGGACTTTCCCCGAGTGATCTTTTCTTGGATGACCTCTCCATACTGTCATTAAAACTTGGAAACTTTGGTCTTCTTGACAGTTAGTTCTGCATTCTCATTATGTTCATTCCTATTGTAAACACGCTAAAATTGCTGCTGTTGTTGCTTAGAATGGATTTTTTCTCAGTTGTTTTGAAGTTTAGTAGAAATAGAAGTTAATCTTTAAGGGAGGTAGGCTGGTAACGATTGGATGGCCGAGCTTGGTAGGTCACGCTGTGTCTGTCTTTTCATTTGCCTAGTAGATGATGTTCTGCTGACTCCAGCTGTTTTTTTGGAAAGCAGAAAAACAATTTGCTTTTCCTTCCCATAAAGTATAACCCTTTGTTTATCCTTGTACTGCTGCAAGTTTCCAAAATGCAGAGACTTGCAAAGAGAAGAAAGGGAGGAAATAGCACTTTTTTTACGCTGTTTTTTCGTATCGGAGAGTAGAGTTTAGTACCGAGTTGAATTGTTGACCTCTGTGGAGGTTATTATTAGCATTGGCTCATTTGTGCGTGGGGCTGTGTCTGATTGACTGAGTCCAGTTCATGGAACAAACTACCTACAGTGGGTTTGGCAAAGACATTTGCCGTTTTTCTAAGATAACTTTACACGTTTTATTTGATTAATTTTTTATTTTGAAGAATAATGCTTTTTGCAGTTCTTCATTTACTTCAGTCCACTGAAGTAATTGAGAACAGCTCCCTTTCCAAGCAAGATGTTTCTTTTTGTTATGAGTTGTTCAGTTGCTTGGGTTTTGTCATTACAGTGCATCTGTCGGCCGATACTCCTGTTGTTTTCTGCTGCAGGGATGTTAGGAGGTGCTTGCAGAGTTTGGGAAATGCAAGTGATTGATTCTGAAGTCACTGTAGAGATTTATATGATGAGGGCTATCATCTGACAGCTTTTAATGATGTAATTTATACATAAGAAAGAAGAAAAATAAATAAAGTTTGGGGGACCTGAATGTCCTTACTGACCCAGGTGAGAATTGCCGAAGCAGAAGTCAGCATTAAAACCTTACTGGTCCTAATGTATAATGTCATTGGAAAAAACGCGTTTGTATTTACAACCTACGGTTGTATTTACAACCTTTTTTTGCTTGCTTTGTTCCTTGAGAGGCTCTGGCTACCCACATTTTATGCACTTCTGGAACGCAATAACAATTGTGGCATCATCTCTTCAGAGTTAGTTTTCCTTCCTGAGAGCGAGGCAGTGATAAGGTCTTACAAAGTATTCACTTGGTTTTGCTTTCCTGGCCTGAGATGGATTTAATTGGACGAATTGCTGCTTTTCACCTTCCATTGCTTTATGACCTTTGAAATAGCTTGCTGTGATCTTTCGAATTTTGCAATACTCTCACTGCTCTTTTCTAAAAAATGAAATAAGGAGCTGTTTATCTTAAACGGCATGAACAGTATAGCAGCTGTTTCTGCACGTGCCCAACAAAATGCTATCAAATGTGTCTGTAAGTGTTGTCAAATGTCGGTTTAAGCTTACACCTACGTGCTATAGTTAACACTCTCCCACACACCTTTTTCAGCATTTTGCAAGCCTTGAAAATAATGCCATTAAACTTTTAAAAGTCTGTTGTCCTCGCTAAATGTTCTGGATGATTTGGGGGCCTTTTTGAAAATACCCTGATATTTGCAAAAAGAAGGTGGCAAATAGGTTTGTGTTTTCTCACTGTGGTTGGCAGATGAGTATCCAAGAGTC
>WAAD01021068.1:49536-89807 GCA_013389945.1 Fregata magnificens | reverse complement strand
GGACCTTACCCCCTGAGGAGTACTAGCCAAGGATCATAATCCAGAAATTCCTACATTAAGCTGGACGTGTACAAACACTGAAGTAGTGATGTTGCATCATGTGAATAGCTACTGAAGATAAAATGTGTTTACAATCATAGGAAAGAAAAAGATTGTTAGCCTCTGTACAGAGAGAAAGTAATAGTGAAAATTAGGAAAACGGATATAATCATGAGGGCACAATCTCTATACTACTTTGTATTTTGCCTAGCCCATTGCTTTTGCTCTCGACTGGCTGTTAGATGTTACTGTAATAGACAAGATTAATACTAATATACTTTTAAATATTTGCACAATTTGGCACTTGAGTATATCTCAGCCTTACTACATTAATTTGTTATTCATGTCAGAGTGAGCGACGCTGAATCTGAAATGTTTAATTCATTACTGATTTCATTGAATCTTGGCTTACTCTCTAGCAAGTTTTAATGTCTGATAACTGAAATGCTGACTTTCTTGTTGGCAAACATATACGCCAAATATGTGTTGCTCTTTGTCCATCTCATTACCTCACCATAAACTTCACTCTCTGCTTAAGTAGGTCTTCGTTTATAAACCTCTACTGCTGTTATATCTTATCAGCCTGCAATGGTTTGTAATTCATTTGCTTTGATCAGCAGAAGTATTAGCTTTTTTGAAAGTGGATGTCCTTTTCTGTTCCCTGCCCTGCTGCTTTTTGGTTCAGAAGTGGTTCCATAAAAGTTCTTCTCCTGCCAGATTATCTTGGGTTACAGCCTTTTCTCTGTTTGGGTTCCAGTTTCTTATTGAAGGAAGTGAGAGAACCTTCACATAAAGGAGAAAGATAAAGCTGAGAGCAAAGAGTAATTTCAACAGGGTTACTGTTGAGAATTACCTTTCAGATTCTCTGTAGAAGGTCTCAATGGCAGTACAGAATATTTACTTTAATAGTATTCCCTTTGATGAGAAATGTTTTTGAATGTCCTGATAGTGAACGATGGGTTTGTCCTCATTGTGATGTACTGCTGGGTTCTATACTTGATGCAGCAAATTAAATTTCCTCCTTAATCAAATAACTTAGGGGTCAGAAGCACCTCCGTTAACCAAGTATACCAAGGTCAAAGTTGTGGTCATGTTGGAGTGTGATGTTTACTGGTGCCAACTCTTGTTATTCTGGTAACATTGTGAAGAATTCCTTTACATCATCATCCTGTTTGATTTATAATTCCTAGAAGGATTTTATTTTGAACATTGAACTTTCTCCTGTTTCTTCTTAGATGCATCTTGCAAGAGCATTGCTTTCTGCCGTTGCTGGAAATAACACCTGTATTTTTTTTCTAGCTCAGTCTCTTATTTTCATTTCCCCACATTTGTTTGGTGGCTTTCTGTCTGTTCAAGTTCTAAAAAGCTTTGATAATTTCTGTAATTTGGCCAAGCAGAACATTTCTGGAAATAGAAGACGTGTAAAGATTTCGATTTAGGTTAATGTTTAGCAAAGATAAAAATTGATGTGTTTGGAAAAATGAAAATGTTGTTCCTTATGGGATAAAGAATCTTTCCACTCCAGTTGAACACACGCAGTAGAATGGACATAGAATATCTTTCAGAATAAACTCCGTTATTACTTAACATTATCAGTAATGGGATAATATTCAGGTGCTTGGCTTGAGATAAGCATCCAAATGTGAAGTTGCTTGTTATAATTATCCATATTAATCCATTTTGGCTGCAGCAAGGAGAGGGACATAGGAAAAGACATTCTAATGTCCCCATGCTTGGTTTTTTGGTACGCCTTGTTGAAGAGAAGTTTGGTCCCAACGTGTCCCTGGGTGAGTCATGTTTCAACTCAGTGTATCTCACTGCTCATGCAGACCTTCTCCATCATAATGTATTCCCAGCGGTTAAACTTGCCATGCTGTTTAGGATGGATTTCCTAACAGGTTTTCTTTCCTGTCCTACCTCTTTTCGGAATATGGGCAAGAGCAGGAAAGGGAAACGTCTTTGCGAAACTGGAGCACTTCAACAAATGTTTAGTTTGAACTTGAGTCTATAATTGATTGTATGTTCATTTTGTTCAAACTAACCATGAGGCTTTCATATTGTTGATTACCAAGGCATATCTTTTTGCTATCTCTTTCTGCTTTCTATGGATTTTTCATTTGTAAACAAATAAATCATGTAAAATGTATTTATTATGAGAAACAGGAACAATATATTGTTTTGTCACTAAAAGGATGCAAGACCTCTGTTGGAACAAAACAGCCTAACAGGCACTGAATGATGCATTTTCATTTTCTCATCTAATTGAAGTTGTACTTATTTTTCAATTAAATGAGGTATGAGTGCATACATTTATTTTAATTAAATATATGTGTTTCTTTATATTTGAATGAATATGAACAGTCTTATATTTAAGTAGATAGGGTACATGTGTGCATACAAATAATTTGTGTGTTTGCACAATGTGCATCATTGCCTACAAAAGGAACCGGATCAAGCATTTTAATTTTATTTTTAAGAAAATTTCACTGAGTGTGCACTGGCAGGTTCCCATCAATGACAAAAGAACGGGGACCGCACAAACTTTAACCTATTTCATTTAAAATGTATTTGGTCTGTCGAATGTCTAGCATCAAATTATAAACCAAGTTCTTCTCACCTCATAACTTCTTTAGTTGATTCTTTCTCCATATCTTTTAATTCTGTAGTGGTAAAGTGATTTAGCAAAGGCTGCATCTGTTTTCTCTTGTTACCTGATAACTTCTTAATGAGTACTAACAGCTTATGTGAGAGCAGGGTCATTAGCTCTAATGGATAGAGGGGACAGCTGATATGGCATGGGAAAGGTTAAAGATTACCAGAGAAGTTTTTGCAAATATACACATAGCACAAAGAAGTAAGTGCCGTAATGGTTTTGCACTGATATTTCTGAGCTAATGGCCTCGGCCACATCTTTGTACACATATTACTTCTCAGTAGTGCTGCAGTCACAGTCTACTCTAACATGTAACGGTAATTCATTTTGTTAGATAAGCATGTTAATTTTTTTCTAGAGAGCTATAAATTTATACCTGGCACTTTGTAATCCGATTTCTCTAGTTATAATAGTAAAGTTATTTTCTAAAATAGGTCAGTTACAATTCTTGGTCTTTTAACTTGCATAGGTATTTTGCTGTATAGTACTTGTATACTGATTTCTCTTTCCTGCTGTTTAAACTACCAGTGCATTTTATATGATTTTAACTGTTGGCCAGAAAACTGCCTTGTCATTTTTTTTAAGGAAGGTGTCTGTTGAAATGCATTCTTGTGATGGCATTGGGTCTATTTTAGGTCTATTCCTCAGATGTCAATATCTGCTTTATGTTATGTTTTTTCCGTCTTCTGAATTTGCCACTGTTAAAATTTGTTTTATTCTCATTTGTTGTATCGGAGTATAAAAATAAATAATAAGAAACAAAAGGCAGGATATTACTAAAGACTTTAAACCCCAAAGACATTCCTATGATAAAGGCACGGCTTGATTTTAAGTGGTAGTATCTCCATTAGCATTAATGGGGTAAGTACATCAGCTGAGGCATCTCAGAGGTTAATCAGGCTTCCTGGCTAGATATTGCCATCGATAGAGTGTGGCGCCTAATTCTGTTGGCCCTTCAGAGGTTTTCCTGACAACACACTAACAGACTTTGTGTAAGTCATTTCCTATGAATTATTAAAACAAACGTTTGGCTGCTAATTGATGAACACTAATGTGTTTTCTAATCACTGCAGTTTGAGATTTTAGCACTAAACAAAGCAGTTGCAATTGATTTGTGGCTGCTTCTTGGTTTCAGCCTGTGATCTGTACGGGTTTTTTCCTTTTCAATTTAGCAGGCAGCTTAGCTTGTCTTTTTAGTTAAGAATTGGCTTGTTATAGTGTCATTCCATTCTGATCTCTTTTGCTATTTCTTATTTATAATGCATAATAAATCTGCTCAACTCTTTATAGGCAAATAAGGCACAGTCCTTGATTCAAGGAGAAAGTATTTAAAGTTGTAGTTTGGATTGTGGTTTGGTTTTGTTTGGGGGGTTTTTTTTGGTTTTCTTTTTTAACCCGTATCTCTCTTACTGTGTGTACTCTCTCACTTTCTCCAAATAAAATAACATAAAAACAGTCTTCAGCATCTTTAGATAATAAAAGCTGGTGCAGTGAATATGTTTTTAAACCCCCATCTGGAAAACATGCAGACTATGGAAAGTCACATTATTTTTAATCGGATGTGTGTGTACTTTCTACAGAGTTATCCTTTCTGGTACCTTGAGAATGGCGCTTTTAATATTGCTGGGTTTGAGTCCCATATTCAGTTTTGATGCTGCAAAAGGCATAATTGCTGAGAAACAAATGAATGTGTCTGTCATATCTATCAAAGGCCAAATTCCTTGTCCCTTGCAATTGTGCAGAAGACATAACTATTTCAGCATTAACCATTAGGGGCTATAAGTATTTCTCTATGTAACACTCCCCTCCACACGCACCCATCTTGGCTTCATCATTTGATTCTTCTAACTGTCCATGCTCTGTAACTCTTGGAATAAGTAATTAACAAAGTTAAAGAAAGGAAAAACTGTAACATTTAAACAACGTTACAATATTTCTTTTTTCAAGAATGTGTTGGAAGCATTTAATTCTAAAATAAAGGTGAATACTTCAAATCAATAGCATGCTAAATTTTTTTCCAAGGTATTTCTGTTACGTACAGCCTTTTGCAGCTTATATGTCACTCAGAGAAACATTTGTTTTGTGCGCTTCTGGTGTGCGCAACCTAGTTATATTAACTGTGTTGAGAAAAAATTCAAGATAGAGCCACAAAACAGCCCTAAACGTTATTTATTTGTTCTCTTTCTTTTCATAGACGATAAAGACTGGACTTACGATGGTTGGGAAAGTAGTTACGCAGCTGACAGGGACGCTGCCTTCAGGAGCAACTGAAGAAGAAATTTTAGCTCATAGCAACATTCGTCGAAGTCCTCTGGTGCCTGGAATCATCACTATCATTGATACAGAGACAGTTGCAGAAGGGCAGGTAATACAGTTTGCACAGGAACAGAACGTTCATTCATTTTCATGAAAATCTCAGGGAAGTGTATTTTATGCTTTTGAAAATGAAAAATAGATGAGATTTTTGCTAGGTCAAAAACTTTTACAGACACACGCAGCTGTGATAAAGTCCTATTTGGGACTGAAATTCAGCCAAAATATATATTGTCCTTAGAACATATTTATGTGACACTTTGACAACATCAAGTGTGAAGTGTCACATTTTGTCTCTCCAACACTTGTTCATAATTGACATTGATTTATGCTGATCAGCTGAAATGTATATGTAGTCTGATTACATTTATTAATATATAATGTGGCTGGAAAATGTGATCGTCTAGAAATACGGTGAACTGTTGAATTCCAGTTTAGAAAAGACGATGAGTGAAGTTGGATATTAAGTATAAAAGCTTATAATTTTACATAAATTTCCAAACTAAAATGTAATCAAGCGTGATGCTGTTTTGTGAGGCATGTGTACTGTTTTACTAATAACATACAGTACAGTGCGTCAGGCAAAATAATTTGTTGAAAAATCCGTACCATTATTACAGAAACTTTAAATTGGTGTGTTGTACTGTCTTTATGATGGAGAAAGATATCCATGTCTTTTTTGGTTTGCTTCTACCAATCATTTCATTTTTAAGTGTCCAGTCCTGGAATCAGTGTTTATGCAGGATCCCTACAGACTTCATTATTCTGTAACTATTTTGTAAATTTTTTTTTCTAACGTTCACATTTATTGAATTTAAAAAAGAAAAAACAATTTCTTTTTTCTTGTTTTCCCTGATCTTTATGATGCTTATTGCAGGTAAGTTAGTAAGGTATTAATGACAAGTGAGTAGTCAAGTTATTTTCTTCTCTTACCTGACAGGAAAGTAAAATGTTTTAGCTGAAAACAAAAGAGCAAATCAAACAAAAAAACAGTATGCAGTTTGAGCCATGGTTGTTCCTGAGAATTAGTTCAGATGTACTTAGCCAAGTGACATTACATTGAAAGGGCATTTCTCATATAACATTAGAGGCCTTTTCCTGCAAAATTAAAATAAAAGGAAAAAAAAAAGAGGAGAATTGAAAAAGGAACGTATATTACTTAAGATCTTAAAGAGTCAGGTCTTAAAATAAGTCTGTTGACTGTTGGGGTTTGTTTTTGTTTCCTGGAGAAAAAGGTCTTTTGGGTCTTCATATATTCATATACTGCCCAAAAAAAAAAAAAAAAAAAAAAAAAATTGCTTCATAAATTTCTCATGAAGCCTTGTTTAATGCGGTCATTATTTCTGATGCTCATTGTCTGTGCTTTGATTCTTCTGTATAGGCCTGGGGAAAAAAAAAGATATATCTTAGGTTTTTAAGTCTTGTTATGTATGATTTAAAGGTTTTATGAACTTGTCCTCTGACCTTAACAATAGTAGGGAGCTATCAAGCCTAAAGGGCACTATGGAAAAGTAGTTGTAAAAACGATAACGCATGCCTTGTCCAAATACTGCTGCTGTAACATAAATAAGCCATCAGTTCTAGTAAAATAATTTTTGTCTTGAATCTCTAGGGAAGGAGGCTCTAAGTTAGATATCCTAATTGTTTGTATGTCTTGCGTTCATATTTTTGTGATCTGAAGTTTTAAAATGCTATAAATTAATAATTTATTTTCAGTGCTGAGACTTACTTTCAGAATTAGCATTATATTTTTTTCCAGGAAAAATAAAATAAACTTTCTTTTGCATTGTTAGATTTTTATGGTACGGAAGACTTTTTAACAATCTTTTCTTACTCAAATGTGCATCTAGCAAAAAGAAAGTCAATTAAAAATAAATGCACTTTGTACATGGTCTACATAAAGACTGTCATTCAACACTGCCCCAGTAAAGACCCTTCTAATCTAAGGAGTGTCGTGTGTGCTCGCAATCCCCACTGAGTTCTTGTCCATCCCTCCAGCTGTATTTCCATTGCCAGGTGGAAATGTAAGGTTTTTTGCGCACGCAGCCTCAGTTGAGCGTGGTAGATTCTGATTTTGGCAGTTGTGTGAACTGACTTGTCCCAAGGAGCCTGGCAGGGATCCTGTGCTTGTGCCCTGGCAGAAGCAGGCGAGCCTGCAAGAAATAACGTGCCAGTTTAGATGGCACGTTTTTGTACTAGCTGGGTAGTCCTGGCTGGTTTTCATAGCATAATTGATTGAAGCTTCAGTTCAGGAAAGCATTTTAGCAAGCCTGACCTTTAAGCGGCGTGAGTAATCTCACTGAACTAAATGTGATTGCTCATGTACTTCAATATAAACTCGTAGTTAAGCATCATGCTGATTTGAAATCTGGATGACTGAGCTACGTTGATTCTTCCTCGTTGTATTGATTTCTGAAATTATTTTACTCTTCTGTGGCAAGTTGGTTTGCTGATAGTAGTCATCCAAAGTACACTATTACTGATGCTTTGGTTGAAATAGAAGAGCGTTTGAGCAGATTGACTAATGCAGAGTGCAGCCTCACCTGTGTTTCAGAGGAAAATATTTGCTGTACAGCGGTATAGCAAATGCCTTGCATAGTTTAGTCTCGGTTTTCTAGATGCTGTGTGGCAGTGATTTGTCTAAAGTTACTGGTTTATCATCGCAGTTTTCAGATTCCAGATGGGAAATAAGGGGTCTCGGTGGGTACAGAGAAACACGGCCTCCTCCTTTGCTGAAGATGCCTGCTTTGGAGTATTCATTTCTGCTGGATGGGGATGCTGCTGGATGGCGATGTCCATTAAAAGCATCGGTCTTCCTAAACTGACTGGGAAACCACAAGAATTAGTAATGCCTACCAAGTGTTTTCTGGACTGAACTAACAGTTCGGAAGCCTTGCATCCCTTTTATCAGAGATTTGTCTAGCAACTACGTAAATATATTTGTGTGTGTGCATGATTTTCAGAGGTTGTCAGCCTAATCGTAAATGAGGGGAATTTCGGAAGCAGAAAGGAGTTATTTTCTTATCATCGGTGGACTCCTAATGTAAAAGGAATACCCCACCTCCTTCAGGTCAATAAAGATTTCTATCTACCTGTGCAGCCTAACTTAGATTTTGGGTGTTGTAATGAAATAAAACAATTTCCAAGTAATAAAATATATCTTTAAGATAACATATAGTAAAAAATGGAAGAAATCTGTTTTAAAAAGAGAAAGAAAATGGAAAAAGAAGGCAGTAAATCTAAGGCAAGCGAGCATGTCCTTTTGAAGGAGAAATAAGCACTTTTTTCAGTGAGGGAGAACGGTTTTGTGTTTTGTTTTTGTCGGGTTTTTTTTTTTTAAATACATCAAGGCTTGCAAAGTAATGATGCATGAACATAGCAACACAGTTTTTAAAGATGGAGTGAGCTGCTCTGTGCATGTGTACGAACATATAGATTTATCTGCCAGTAGGACGATTAAGGAACATGTTTTGGACACAAGCCAGAAGGACTAACTGGAGCTTTAAGACTACAGCTTTAAGTTTTCACTAATTTTTTATTATATCTGCCATTTCAAAGGTATCCAATATAACGAACGCGAGATGGAACTCAATGCATTTCATGGAATGTACGGTGCTACTATGGCAGAGGTTGAAATGCTAGCTTACCACTGAAAAATGTACAATTAAAGACCAAAGAAATCTTCTAATGTAATCTTGCAGGATTAAATCTGTAGGGAAAATATTTTTAATAAACCTTATGAATGTAGATATTGTAGTGAAATCTCATACCCAACAGTCGCTTATATGATAGCTCCTACTTTCAAAATTGGTGGTAGTTTAAGAAAATTTGAATTATGAAGTAATTAAATAAATGAAAGGATTGTAGAATTATTGAAGTTGGCTGTCATGGCATATTTGTAAAGGGAGTAAAAATAATTATCGAGATGCCCAACTAACTTTGTGGTAAACCAAAATATGTTAACAAGGTTGTGTGCTTGTTTAAACTTCCTTCTAATGAAGTGTTAGCAAACTTTTCAGTTAGATGTAATGACTATTTATTTGAATCTGTTAATTAGTTGAAATGGATAAAACTAAAGCTGCACAGATGTCCCCTTTTTCAGTAATTGGAATTAAATGTGTAAGACTTTAGTGGCTTGAGTTTTAAAGAAAAATTATTTTCTTTCGACCTTTGTTTCTGTATTCTTAATTAATTCATCAACTAGGCCACCCACGTGTAGTCTGCAATAATGACCTTTCTCAAAAGTCACCAGTTTTGTGACTGAATGTAAATCTGTTAAACATCTAACATTTAGTTGACAGAGAAATATGTGGTCATTTAAAAACACAAAACTTGATTCTTAATGCTTTTGATAGAGCGATGTGATTGATGAGATATCATTGTGTTGCTTTCGCAGATCATCCAAAACACATGAAAATATTTGAGGAAATATTTTTAAAATAACTTATAAAAATAAGATAACATGTTGATCTTTTTATGTTTCAAAATGTGATTGGTGCTTTTTTTCTGTTCCCTATTAACTTTTTATTGCGTTAAAGAGGAATTTTCAGAAAAAACTGCAGACTACTGCAGTTTCAAAAGTTCATTTTCATTTGGTAAGGAGTTGATAACAATTGAACCAAATAAAGATGCTTATCAGGAGCACGAATTGTCGTGAAACCTCGGTCTGAAGCAAAAAGAAGCTAAAAGAATAAAGTATATTCAATAATAAAACTTTAACTACGTACGTAATTCCACTGGTCATTAACACCAGTGCTTTTATTTATAAGAACAGCTTTCACAAAGGCTAATTTGATGTTCTAATGCTCATATATTTGGCATCAATTTTCTTCACTCTTTATATCTACGTGTATTACAGAAGAATTCTTTTTATATATAAATATAAAAAGAGCAACAGGATTCCCTCAGAGCATAATACTGTCTGCCTTACTTTTATTAAAGGAGATCTGTTTTTTGTCAAGAAGACATTTTTGTCTCAGATAAATGGTTCAGGCTGAGCGCAAGGCTGTTTTGAGTTTATGCTGGATTCTATTAAAAGGAGTGCAGTAGTTAATGCCACAGATTTATCACTTTTAGCCCTTTTCCACTGATGTTTGACCTTAGCTATAAGTTGGGGGAGGCTAATTGGGGGGGTCGGTATGGAGGGGGCTGGGTTTTGTGCATACGAACTGGAGCGGACACCGCAGTAACTTCAGCTATTTAAATCAGTGGAGATCTTAAGTATACATGCAAAGATCTCTAGATAATATTCATATTTATAAATATTGCCAAACCTATTTGTTTTTATGATGATGGGATTATTCTTTCTTAATTTTCTTAAGAGTAGGACCTGCTTGATTAGATTTGGGTCCATTTTTATTTGTGTTACTTCAATGTTTTATTTAAAAACATGTCTCCGCTGGGATAAGTGGTGTAATTTGCCTTTAAAGATTGAAATAATTGAAGTCATAATTACTAGTGGCTTCTGTTCAGCAGTATGGAAAATACAATGAATGAAGAAAAATATGGCATAGGAGAAAAAAGCTTAGGCTTCACCTATCTCTTGCCCTCGAAACAAATGCTATTTTCTGATAGTGAATGTAATGATCCCCTAGGTGTTTTGTCTGTTTCTCTTTTAGAATAAGATAAAGAGGACTTGATTCATCTTCGATCAGCTACAGTGTTCTCTTGAACTTTAGTAGGGCTGGCTTGAGACAGCCGCAGCATTGGCTCAGCATGTCCAGCTACAGACTGTCTTGGCTGGGCAGCTTTTTTGAAAATCGTGTTGCAGCTCTCTTGATAAGATACTATTTGGGCATCAGAAGTCGGCTGAGTGCAGATTTACAAGGCCATCTTGGTAGGAGACCCTTAGAGCTAGTTTCTTGTCGGTTGTTTTTCTTAAAATGGTGTTTCTATTTGTAATGGTGGGGAACCCTGCAAGGAAGATACTTGAGCATCCTCATGAACCTCGGTGCCTATGCAATTATAAGAGTAATGCTAAGATTTATGAACCTTTTTCAGTGAGAGACTTTGTAAGGTCTTTTAGTAGTAGAGTGGTTAGAGGCCACTACCTTGGAGAATGAAGCCTATTTGGGATGAAAAAAATTGCAGCCTCGGAATTCCTGTGGGCTTTCTCTGCCCTGTCTGTCGGGAAGCTGAATGAGCTGCTTCCTTCGAGCTTTTTGACAGCACTTGCATGCGTTATTAGGCAATTTGTACCACTGTGGTGACTTCCAAGAAAAATTCCCAACTCCGCTCTGTTCGGTGGTAAGAAACCATAAACTGGTCGAAAGGAACCAGTTGTACAATGTCAGTATTGATTTAATGTGCCATTTGTTAGCCTACGGACATCGTTCTCTCCAGCACCTTTGCAGATAGTGTCTTCCACTTCAGCCTTTGCAAGAAGTGGTTTCTAAAATTTGTGACGCCTGTGTGGCAGCGGCCTTGAATACTTCTTCATTACTGTACGGCTCCAGTCTTCATCCTTGTCTGCACGAAAACTGTGCTATTTGATCTATCCAAGTTTATATAAACCCTGTTGTACTGAGGCAGTTATATCCACTTAAAGATCTCTAATACAGAAAATAATCTATTCCACTATAAAGCACTTTGTGTTATATCAGCATCATTTTGATTTCCTTAAGTTGTGTACAATGATGAAAATCATTGTACGAGAGCTACGCAAGCTCTAAGTTGGCATGTGAACCAGGCTTTTGTTTGGTGGCATATTTGGAAGGGACATTTCCAAAGGGGCTGTTCTTTGGTCGACGGTGTAGTTAATTCCTTTGATATTTTTTTTTTCCTCTTCCTTTGTAGTGTTGAAATTGTAAGAAGTGATGTATGTTTTCCCCAGCTGTCCACTGCAAAAGTGCAGGGGAAGGACATGACAAATCTTGCAGATTTAAATCTGAAGATTTAAATACAAGTTAGTGATTTTAAAAAAAAAACAAAAAACAAAACAAAACCAAAAAAACCAAAAAACTTCCTTTCTTGTCTGTTCCACAAAGATTTCTTTTTTCATGTTGATTTAGAAAAGATTAAGAATATTTTTTCATCTTTGTCTTGCCTTGCACAAGCATTTTTCCATGTGTGTTTTACAGGCATTTCCACTCTGTGGCCACGGTGGGTAGGGGGTGACAGGTAGTGGATGTCAAGAAAGGAGGTGATGTGGCCCCACTACAGCCTGAGTTTCAGATTCTCCACTACCCAAAGATTTCCAAATTTTTGAGTAATGAAGGTGGTTTTGTGGGGTTTTTAGCTTTTTTTTTTTTTTTTTTTTTTTTTTTTAATTAACTTGGCTAATGCAGGAGACCAGCATATTTTAGTTTGAGTCTGAAAGCTCTGCACGAGCCAGGCCTGGTGGCAGGCAAGGGTTTTCAGGATCCACAAGCTCACAGTTGCTTTTCTTTCTTGATTGGATGATATGCCGATAAGTTCTTCTTCCTTGTATTTCTATCGCAAACAATGGACTTGTATAACAGCCAGAATAAGGACCGGTTTGCTATACTTGAAAATCAGCTTTTAGAGTGAAAAATGAAGATTTTGAAAAACTCGTTTTAAATTAAACACAAAGGTTGTTTTTCCAGGAAGATAATTTTAAGCAGTGATTGGGGGGGGGACCAAAACATTTTAAAGTATGGAAACAATTAGCATAGCATAAAATAATAGATTTTGGCTTTATTGTATTTTCAAATTGATATGTCTGAGGTGTTTCACAATTTTTAATGTTGTGAAATTTTTGCTTTGTATTGTATTTCCAGAGGAAAAATATTTAAAGGTCGTCTTACCATCCAGAGCGTTCCTTGGCTGTTGAATAAGGGTTTCATGTTGCAGGGATGATAACAGTGGTGCATTTATCATTAGTTTTAAAAAAAAAAAAAAAAAAGCACATGCTGAATTAATCTAGTTTACAGTCTGTAGAAGATGATGCATGTGAAATATGCTATGTAACTGGTTTTAGCAATGATTTAGACAGTGTGGATACCTACACATTTCTAGATTAAATATTTTTGTTTAACAGACTAGATTTTAAAAACCCTTCTGTTTCTCTTGTAAAGCTGGTTTATGATGTTATTTTATCATTATCGTATATCTTTAATTAGAGTGAAATGTTTAGGATAAGGCCAAGTTACCTAAAAGTGGAAGCTGTGAAAAGATGATGTATAGGAGTTATTTAGTGCAGTTTATATAGGCTGAGAAAAGAACACTGTTTCTTTGAAAAGCTCTTAGGAAGATCTCCAGACCCTTTGGTTAGTGGTTCTGGAATAAGCACGAAATGCTGACAACGGAAAGCAAAACCATAATTGTGCTTATGTGACAGTGCCAAGTAATTTGAACATTTAAAGTAAGTCAGGCGCAGGCCTCTTCATCCATATTACGTGACTTCTTTAAACATTTAAAGATGATTTCTCTTTTTGAAGCATAAAAATATCTCCAAATTATTCTGATATCTGTTAGGAATAGGAAGTATTAAAAACCTTTTGGATTATTTTGGAAGCAGCGGACAAATTATTCTGAGTTTGAAATGGGAAATTTTGCACTGTCTTATTAAGAAGGTGGTTTTTGCTTACCACAGAAACCCTTTTATTAAGTCCTTTTCTGACAGATCTTTCTCATTGTTTTACTTAATTTAGTCTTTCACATGATGTAACCGAGGAAGAAAATACTTTTACAGCTCTTGCATATGTTTTGTGTACACATCTTTTGGTTCTCTTCTATAAATCTAATATCATCTTTTCCCTTTCATACAATTAGACACTGGTAATACTGTGCCCTTTTGGAGGTCCTTTTGTATGTCTTCACTGTCAGCTTCACTTTTGACTGGCCCAAGTAGTTTCATCAACTTCAAATAGCCTTTTGTTTAAAAACCCAAAAGCTCATCCTTCGTCCCTTTCCCCAGAAGATGTTGCGCAACACATCTCAGTCCAGATATTTCCTTTTCCACTTAATTTGCCGCTGTTGTGAAAACTCTCTCCTACATTTTAACTCCTTTCTTGTTCACAAGGTGGTATTTTATGGCAGCATGACTTTTCAAGGGGTTTTGATTAACAACCTTTGTAATACTGTTACTTAATGTCCATTGAGGCAATTTCAAGTCGGAGAAAATTCTTGTTAGCTGCGTATTTTGCAATGCAGCTGCTTTCATACGCACTCCCAGCCCTTAGCATTTCTTGCGTCGTTTGGAAACCCAGATACCTCAAGTCCGTCACCACTTATTAGCAGCATGCAAGCCGTAGTGTTCCTACCTATGTAACTGGTGGAAAGCAAACCCACTTTCTTTGACTGGGGTTTTGGTCCGTTTTTCCACTCGTTTACCACGTATACTTTGAATCCTCCTAAAGAAAATACTGGTTTATGTAATGGTTGAACGTTCCTTGTCTTTGAAAAACTCTACGCTGCCTCTTGTTTCTCTTTCTATTATGTGATTTTTGTTATTGCTTGGAGAAAATCACATGTTGTTTACAGTTGAAGAACTGTGTGCGCTCTGCAGTGTAATTACACGGGTCCTCCTTACGTTAGTCCAGCTGCACGCTGCTGCTGAGTCTGGTGGAATGAGAGCTCCTGTCCACAGGAGACCCGAATGAGCAGGAGAGCTCCTGTCACAAATTTATGAGTAATAGGCCCTCTTGATGATAGACGTACAGAGAGGTCACAACCCTTGCTTCAGCCAAGGGCAATGGAAACCTTAAATGTAGCTTCTGGTGCACCGCATACAGACGCCTTTTGTAATAAGCTTCTATGCAGCCAATAATACTTCATGTAGCAAAACAGTAATATTTTTTCCATTCTGCCTTATTTGAATAGGATAAGTAGGGAATCCAGGTATAAAGTGCATAATCCTTTGGGTTAATAGCAGGTTATTTGAGCATGTCTCATGTCTCTTTATCTGAAAAAATTACAGAAGATTGTGTTTAGTTCACAGGCAGTTATATTTCTAGTTCATATCACTGTGTATATCTTATAAAACAATTCCTGTATCAGTAAGTTGGTGTTTTCTCTTAGGTGTGTGTATTTTTACTTTATAACGTTCCTTTGTCTCTATTAATATTATGCAGGTACTTGTCAGTGAGGACTCTGATAGCGATGGTATTGTGGCCCACTTCCCTGCACATGAAAAGCCTATTTGCTGCATGGCTTTTAACCCTAGTGGTAAGTTATTTTACTGTTTTAATGTGATAGTTGTAAACAAAATGAAGACAGTAAAATATCATAGGTATGTGTTCCATTGCTTTGGAGGAATTGCAAATACCGTTGTGATCCATGCAAATATCTACTCGCTGCTACTAGGACTTTTGACCGGCTCTGCTGAATGTGTCATATACTGGTTAATCTGTCTTTTCTGGAAATTTCGAACTTAAGCAACTGTTATACTGTGGTATATGTGAGAAGATGCAGTCTACCACTTCGAATGTAGCAGAAGTACTAAGGAATTCTTTTCTGTTGGGTATCCTGCCAGCCAGGTATCAAGGTGCTCTGTTACGCAGGTATCCAGAGGATCAGCACATGTATTAAATTGTACTCCTCCATAAATACGAAAATGAAATGAATCATTTCACTGGCACTGTTTTTTAAAGTAACTTACACTGCCACTATGTGTTTTGATGAAGAGTTTGCGATTCTACCCTCTCTCCTGAGTGAGACCAACTATAATCTGAAAACACTTTTAAGAAACTCCTCAAAAGTACCTATTCTTCTCCATCCCCTTTATAAACGAACAATGACTGTGGGCAGCAGAGATAACTACAAATCTTGTCTGTTAATAAATCTTATTAATTTGACAATTAACATGTTTACTACTCTATCTGTAGAGATCAAAAAAAAAAAAAGGGGGGGGAGGGGAGTTGATTGCAGTAGCAGTCAGTGAAATGGCCAGCAAATCAACAGCTTCCACTTGCCTAAATTAACGGTTTCTAAAATGTAGCAAATGCCATGAAGATCTTGAGGATGAAGTCACATTTCAAAGAATTAAACTAAATGTCTGTCATTTATGTTTTCACTTTTACTGACCAGTTGGTCTTATTCTGACATCCCATCTGTTACGTCAGAACTCTTTAATAGTGGTGTGCAGTTCACAGCATTTGCACTGTGAGTTTTTGACATTAAAAACTGTATTCTCATCTGGCTGAATTTTCTTCTGATACTTAAGAGAATTTTTTGTGGAACTCTGCATTTAACTGAGAATCAACTATGCCAATTCCAGAACAGTAATATTTTTGCTTTGTACTCTGGTAGAAAGATAATACCTAGACTTGAGCAATGCTAATTAACTGAAATAAATACAGCTGCTTAAATTAGAATGCTTTATAGCTATTAATTAATTGCCTCCTTAAGACAATTTTTATGATTGTATAAATTTAAGGGAAACAGAGCGTTTATGCAAAAGCAAATTAACTTGTTATTTTTGAAATTGAAGGATATATTTGCATATTATTGGATTACTTGCGTTATAATCAAGTTCTTTTCGTTTGGTCAGGTATTAAAATTGCAGTCCTTTGTATGTGATGTAACAGACTGTTACCTTAGATCTAATGGTGCAATAAGATACTTAATGGCAAAATGCTTATTCTAATTGGCGTTATTTTTGACTGATTGCAAATTATATATGTTATGAGATATTTGCAGGAGGGATGATTCACAGCAAGGTATTGAATCATACCGCATGTTCTGGGTACGGAGCAATATTAAAACAGTTGAAAACTATTACCTCAGCTGCCTACAGTATGAAAGCAGCACTTAACACAGGATTCTGTATTCTTTACTTAGCATCAAGGCAGAACTTTGTTTGAAGCCAGTGTTGTAAGTAACATCATCTTAATCCATTATACGGTAGTATATTGCCAATCAATCTGATCTCATTACAAAGCAGAACAAAACAAGAGGTGGCTTTTGATACTGTCTTCATCTATTGGCTGGTTGTAGTGAAAAACTACTTCTACTCATCATTTCAAGCAGTGTCTGTGATGCTGCACTAGAACATAGCAACCACAAACTGCTGCTATAAAGGCAAACAGGGTACACTGATCTGATTCAGAGAGCTATTTTATTCTCTATGGCAGATCAAATAGCTTAATTTCATCATGTCTCATCCCAAGGTGCCATGAGCTCCACAGGTATTCCGGTCTGTAAAAACTTACAGAATTGTGTTTGAAAAAAAAATCTAAAACAAAGCCACCACTGACACTGGAAACCGCTGAAGGTCAATGGATATGGAAGACGGATATATAAAATTTTTGTGTAGTAAACCAGTAGAACAGTGCCACAGCCACTTTAAGCTGTATTTTAAACGTATCCATTGCTGGTAAGACACATTTTTTGGGGGGTTCTGCTGTTTATGTTTTCATATCCAACAATGAGCTTGCTAGTGATAAAATAGCAGTACAGAATTTACGGGTATCATTGTGAGAATAGCTCCTGGGAAGGGGTAATATATTGCTTTACTGTAGGATTATCAGAAAACAATCCAATGGGGAGGAAAGAGACTCGCTAATGTCAGTAAATGGCAGTCATATTTTTCCCTAATCTTTCTTTTTGAAACCAAGAAATCCTTTACTGCACTTCAAGTGTCCAAGATATGTTGAGTTATTATGGGCCTGATTGAAAGTCTGTTGCAAACAATGGCAGACACTTGCTGATGGGGAGGGTGCCTTTTTTTGTTGGGGGTTTTTTTTGTTGTTTTGAGGCTTTGGGGGTTGTTTTTTCCTCCCAGCAAGGTAAATAATCTACGTGGAGTTCCAAGCTGGGTTAGCTGGCAAGGAGAGCTTGCTGTACACGCAGCCGTTTACATTAGCTGCATTACAAGGCAAAATCATGAAAGAACAAGCAGGGGTGTCTCTGCATAGCATTTCATTGTGCTGTGTAGACATTTCTGTAGTGACTTTTGCTGGCACTAGATCTACCTTTTGTTTAAATTCAAGGCAAATCTATTGGATTTTTTTCTTTTCTGTTTTTGAGGTATTCGAAGAAAGAAGAAACTTGGCATACAGTTAGCTTTTTTGTATTAGGTCTATGACTCCTCTGAAAATCTGGTTGAATGATAAAATAACAAACTTGAAATATCATTTCTGAGTATACTTAGGGGGCCCCATAGTTGTTGTGTGTTTTGTTTGGGTTTTTGTTTTTTTTTTTAATGCTGCCTAGCATGTCCCTGTATACCTCTTCCAGACCCTTATGTTAATAAAAGCTTGCTTCTGAGTCAGTTGATTTTTAGGGAGACTGTAAAAGTCTCAGTCTAAGACATATAGCAAATCATGTTTAACGTTAGAAAGAAAAAACCAAACCATAAAGGAGAAAAACTGCAGTTCCTGGTAGTTTAGGTTTTCTCTGTGTTTTTTCCTGTGTACCTCAAATTTTAGTTTTCAAAAAAAGTTGTGCTGGTTTANTTGGGGGGGAGGGAGGGGGAGGGGAGCGTTTGTACTAGAGCTGAAAATTTGTGGCCAGGCATGTCATCCACAAAATCCCTTAGTCCTATGGAATTTCTAAAAGCCGGGTCCCTGCATATGTTGTTATTGCCTCTCTGCTTAACATTTTTTATTTTAATAGGTAAGATATGTAGTGGTTCAATAAAAGTGAAAAAGAACTGGTACCCCTTTGCCATTAGTTGCCGATGGAATCTTTAGGAAACAGACACGAAATGCTAACTTGGTCCTTATTCTAGTGGTAAAAATAAAAATTACGATGTGAGCCTCCTTAATCCCTTCTCTTTGCCAGTTGTGTTGTCAGCTTTGGTGACAGTGTTTCTTCTGGCCGGTGGGCACACTTCCTGTATAACGTTCTTGTTCTGGTTTTGGAAGTGTGCTTAATAAATCTGATTCCAAGTTTCAAGTTCAGGTGACTTGGCACTGTTACTTGTTTTCTTTTTTCTTTCTTAATTGCTAGAATATGAGTATTTCATGTATCCTTTTCTTCCATAGGAAACCGACACAGTTTTCCTATACACTTTATTCTTTGTCAAAATCATGATTTATTTATATAACGTTATATGTGCCAGTGACTTTTGTGACCTACACGAAGATAAGGTCCCTCTTCTGAAGCACTCTTGTTTTGATTCTTAGACATCCATCCAATACTGAATACATTAAATAAGTGTTATAGTAATAATTTAGCATTGCCAAGTGCCGTGGAAGAGATGCTGTATATTAGCGGGAAAAGGGAGTTTGATTTTTGCTGTATATTCACTTAATAAGTAGTGCATACACATGGTATTTATTTCTTTTTTACCACAACCCCTTCCCATGAAGTGGCGCTTGCACCACAGTATGTGGCAAGGATACTGGCATGTAAGAGGAAGGAGCTGTGGGGCCCCGGTGCAGGTGATGACCAGAAATGGGCTCCTGCCAGCAGAATAATTCATGGCAGCTTGGAAATGGCCAACAAAGTGGCTGAATTTTGCAGGGAGCTGTGGCCGATAGACCGTAGACTGGGCGCTGCAGATGCGCAGAGTCTTTTGAATGGCAGTCACTGAATGTCTCTTGATTATAGCGCTGGTTTGTAGTTGGTCGGGAGAATAATAATATTTCCTCAACCTAATCGAGAAGGATCCACGACTAAGAAGAAAGTCACATCTCTTAGGCATACAGAAACCATTGCGAGGGAAATGAGCTGCGTTCTGAGAATATTTAGTTCATATTTGAACACCCATCTGATCGTCTGGGCAAAGCAGCTGCTGCAGACAGAGTTAAGAGCACCATGTCATCTCTTTCATTTCTGAACAAAGGAAGGTGGCTTCCAACTTTAGGAAGACTTTAAGCCTTTTATTAAAACTTTTCAAGATGAGAATAAATAATACAAGGAAGTGAAGTAATATTAATAGACTGGGGACTTTATTAATGTACCTCTGGCATGTATATTGATGTAGTGGAAACAAGGGGCTTATACTTACAAAGAGACCCTAAGAACAGTTACTTTAATTGACTTATTAAATGAAAATCACATTAAGCTTTTGTGTGGATGCTTTTACTTAGCGTTAACATTGGCTTGATTTATTTTAGCTTGAATATTCAGTTTTGGATTAATTGAAGGCCAGCTTATTATGGATAGAGTGTCCAGGCAAAAATTTAGTGCTGTTTACTAATTCGCATTAGATAATTTAGATTAATTTTTCAGACTGCATCTGTGTAGATATGCTCACAGACCTATGGATTGTATTTTTCCTGGTGTTGTGTGTGTGTGTGTGTATATATATATATATACTTTTTTTTTTTTTTTAAGAAAATCTTGATACCTTTAGATTGGGTCCAGGAACAAGGCCTGTCTTTATAGGATTACAGTCAATACACTTCGGCCACACAAAAAAAGTCTGGAATGTTGTTAGCTGAACTGAGTTGCAGATAACGTCACCTGCAAGATTTCCTTTTTTTTGACAAACATACATACTCTGTTACTGTGGTCTGCAGGACAACATAGCCTTCCATAATTTCTTGGAATGGTGATTTGGCCTTTTCCATACTATAAATGCAAGATATTTAGAAATGTCAGTTATGTACAACCAGTCACAATTGTACAACCGGTAACAATTTTCTGTTACATAATGTAAAACAGCTGTATTGACACTAAGGTCTGTATTTATTATGGTTGAATTTTTACCATAATTAAAATGTAGCCTGGTTAAAAGATTTTGGTAAATATTTTCTTGGGTTTTAAGGTGTTTTTCTCTCAATGCAACATTATGCAAGAATTTGTCATTAGGAGGCTTTAAACTTTCAGAGATCTATAATATTTTAATACATATTCGTATATATTTATATATTTTATATGTTTATCTATTTATATAACAAAAACCCCAGGTATAAACCATTTGCAGAATGTCACAGTTGTCATAGTATTGCAGAAGAATCCTGATTATGTATGAAGCTTATTCTGTAAACTCTGGATGAATGTGCCCTGGACTAAATTTTGGAAGTTCACAAAAGGAAGGGATACACCATAGGGGGTTACTTAATTTAAGATGTTTACAGAAAAGCCTCCAAGCTTTTAACGTGTTGATGATAGTCTGCCAGGAACTGTAAGTGTATGCAGGGTCTGAAATGGGGAGAGGAAATGGGGAGAGGGAAGGGCAAGGATTAAATGTTGCCAATTAGAATCAGTTGCTCAATGGTAAACTGGATTAGTCTAAACTAGAGAGTGTCTAGACTGGAGACTGAAGGAACCATACAAACATCCTTGTTTTTCATTATGTTGTATTAGTCGCTGTGATTTAGAAAGGAGGAAAAAACCTCACCAATTCTGATGTCAGCCGTAGTCCATTAAAACTAATTCACTTTGTTCCCTCTTCCATCGTAGACATAGAGATGATTGCTAGTCACTGTTGTTAAAGTCAGTAAATACACTGGGCTGCACAGACCTCTGGCATGATCTGTTATGGAAATTTCTGTATATGGCTTCAGTCAAACGTTTTGATTTATTGCTGTTCCTTTTAATATTGGGCTAAAGTAGTCACTGTTTTTCTTTCATGTAAGGTCTTGGGACTCGAGCAAAGTTGTGGATGCAAATATCCTGAACTGAGATGGTACTGAGAATTAAGACTTCAGTGTGACTTGGGAGGCATTAGGTCTGCTTCCTCTTTTTGTTTTTTAAGACATTTCAGTATAAAGCTCTAACGGTATATATTATTTGGAAGTTGAATTGCCACATGTTTAAAAGAAATGGTTATTGATTTTTGTTTTAAAAAAAAAAAAAAAAGAAAATATGCCCCCCACACGTGAAGGGAAACAAAGTGTTCAGTTTTGGAGGACTGTGAGGTGGTATTTCTTATCTTTCCACATACCAAACCTGAAAACTGAGAAGGGGAGGATCATTACCTATATCAAAACCACACCAATGTGCTATATTTTTTTGCAAAACAAAATTATCTGTATTTTCCTCCATACTCAAGGAACATATTCCAAAATAAATTGGAAATTCTGGTTTTCTTACTGTCCTAATTTTTAATCGTCTCATTCTTTATTGGTATCTGCAATTTTAAAAGCACGTGGCCTCTTTTTCCCTTTGCTAATGGATTTCTTTCAAGTATGTTCAGGTTCCTGATTCTCTACCTAATTAGAATTTGTAATCCTATGCATTCTGGAAAAGTATTTTCATTGATTGTTATAAAGACATATTAAAAACCCAATACTTTTGGGTTTATATATGAGTAAGTTTTGGGAAGTCTGTAGAATAGCATAAGCTTTATGTTTCACTCCTCTGTATCTGTGTGATTTTGTAATGCATAGCTTCTGAAACATTAATCATCTGGTCACTGGATATATTTAAATGGGCTCTGGCCTGACACACATACAAACATGTATTATACATACACAAAAAATTTCTGTTCCTTGTGTGTGTGAGGAAGATTATGGGAAAAATATACAAATGCTGTCCATTGCTAGTACGTGTTCTAATGAGAAACCGCCAGCAAATAGTTAGCCATTGTTTGCAGACTGCATCTCAAAGGAAAAGTTAAAAATACAGTAAAATTTACATGACGGAGTAACACTGCAAAATGAACTCGAAAGAAAATACTGCTTGGTTGACTAGCTGGCATGCAAGCTGTGGTGTATGGCTTCTATTCATAGAAGTGAAATTAAAGGATGCAGTTAAACACAGTTGTGAAACGTCCAGTCCAACAGCTGCATTTAGTTTGTTTTTCAATTTCTCATTGCCTTTCTTGTTTATTAGCTGTGACTCTGAGGTCAGAATTAAAACAAATATTTTAATGGCAGCATTTATGATGTTGGCAGGGAGCGCTACGGCTTAGCCCTGCGAGTTGGACAAGACTCGATATGGGTGGTGTGAGGTAGTCCCTTCAGACTTGAAATGGAGTCACGATCGGTGAGACTTTTCAAAGTATAATGTCTGTAAATCACACAACTGATAAGCATCCTGGAATCTGCTTTTTAGTTCTTTGAGCAAACTGGACGTGCTTAAAGGATCTTAGTTTTAGGAGGCCAGAGGGGAGGATCCTTTTGTAGATTTTTACCATGTTAAAACCGAACAGAATTCCTCTCTTCATTTTGACAGATCTGAGGTATAAAGGCCTTTATGAACTGTGATAATTAAAACCAACTTGTGTGCAAATTACACACATCTATTCATACTATAGAAATTGTTGCACATGCTTTTAAGAGTCATTTTAGAGTCTGTGGGGCTGTAGTTTTATTTTAGTAAATTGTCTTTACTTCACCACATTTAAAAGCAAATTATAGACGTTTTATTTGTGCTAAAGCTGAATATTAGTTGCTAAATACATTGTTGTCCACACTTGTGCAAGTTCTGTACAGCCATAGATAATACAATAAAAATAGAATCCATAAGGAAGGAAATAAGATCAGTGTTTCAGAAATCAGTTCCAGACAGATAGGTTTTTACCTTATACTTACCATTTCTCTTAGCCAAATTTCATGATAAACTGTAGGTTTCCCCTCCACCCTCTAGGAAAACAGAAAATTTTATAGACATGCCAAGCTTAATTCAGTTTTATAACAAGTGAAGCCAAAAGTCTCATTTTTTTTTTATTTTAACTTTTTTTTTCAAATCTGGAATGTATGTATTTTTAATATCTAGACATTTCTTACTAGCATTTCAAAGAAGGTAAAAAGTAAATTCTTTTGATTTTGAAAGTTACGTAGATCGAGGGTTTAATACAGATTACACAGGGATAGAAGTTACAGAATTGCTTTTCACCTTCCTCCTAATACTAAGACCTTAAATGATGCTGGGCTGTTAAATGTGACAGGAAACAGTTGGCTCAGCCTTTGAATCTAGACCAGCTGCTCATCTTGCTTCAGCAAATGTTATCAACAGGCCTGGAAATAACCAAACCCCCTCGGTTTTAATTCTCTTTGTACCTTTATTATTTTTTTAAGGCAAAAATATATTGCCTACGGTAGTATCTTTGTCTACAAAATGTGGCTCATGTGGGACAGAATTTTTGAGAAGATCAGCTGAAAAAGGAACTTATTTCTCAGTGTTTGGGGTCAGTGTTGTAGCTGACACTGATTGTGTTTCCTTGGTATGCTTTAGGGTCATACAGTTGGGATTTTCTAGGATTTATAGAAATATGAAGCACAAAGATGAATATTCTTTTTTAGGTTAACTTGAGTTACTGATTGGACTAGATTTGACACCACAAATAAATGTGCGTTTTACCTGAAGGCTGCCTTTTCCTAGAGATACTGAAAGAGAAAAGGAAGTTGAATTGTCTATGAAGGCGTAACTAATAAATCACAATTTTTACTTTCCATGTTTGAGATTTTGATTCCAATAAACCAGTGAAGATATTGATACACTCAAGTTTTTAAATGGAAATAATGTATTTTGTGACTTTAAAACTTCTGTCTGTTCGTTGCCTAAGAAAGTGCTTTCTAGTTAAGGAGATTTTTGTCACTGGTACCTAGATGTTCTCCAGCGCTAAATTTTTTAGCTAACAAATGTGTGATCCAACTCAGCTGGTTTCTTTTTCTTTTCCTGTCTAGGAGAATATTTTATAACCAACTGTAGGTATTCCAATTAAAAACAAAATTTACTGTATGTCAAAATTATTGATCATTGCACAGGTTAATCGTGTTTTTGGTAAGCTTTTTGTATGATAGATGGATGATAGCTGTGGTTTATAGGTTAAATTTTAGATGGTTGGTGACAGTTTTAATGAACACTTTAAAGTCATATTCATTTTATTGTCTCTAACATAATTTCATTCTGTGCAATTCACTAGTTAATGGATAGTCTGTTCATTTATCTAGTGCATGGGTCAATAAGTTTTTCTCCTCTCCCTGTAGAGGGGAGGAAGGGCCAGATCCTCTCTTGCTCGCAAAGGAAGGTATGTTTTATATCATTTGCTCTCCCTGACATACATGTTGTGGGATCACAGTTTTAACAGCAGTCCCACAAATGAAGAGTGCTGTAGGAATGCAGGCAGGGAGCGTGTGCTGTATGTGCTGCCTTCCCTCCCAGGCAACGCTAGCTTTTTTTTTTCTTTTTTCTTTTTAACTATACCAGCTTCATAAGGCAGAAGGGAAGTTACAGCCTACTTGTATTTTACACTGGGCTGCGCCTTGGCATATGCTACAGAAGGAGAATTTCATATGAAAATCAGGTAGAAAATGCCATTTGTTGCCTGTGGCAGTTAATGTGTACGTTTTAGCGGCATAAATTGTCTGTCAGGATTGTGGTGGAGTCAGCGGTGGTAAGGCAAGAAGAGAATGTGCTGTATAAAACTGAGAAATCTCCACGCCTTCTGGCTGCTGGATTGATGCAGCAGTTCTGTAAGTGGGTGTTAGGGTGAATAACCTCGGTGTCTGAAGTAAAATCCCCCACCTCCAGATGAACTCTGGTAACACTTTTCCAGGCAGTACGCTGTGTTTCTGCCAGGTTGCTGAGATACTTACTTCTCAGCCCTTATAGAAATTTGAGACACTTAATTTTTGTTCTTAAAGCTGGCACCGTTCCTTACAAACATTTAGAGGGATGCCAGCTATCCACTGTGGTGACTAATCACATGGCTATAGTGCCTTTGATTTTATGTATTCTTCTGTGCCATTGAGTTGGGATAGTCTTACACAAGGAAAGAACAACTTCTGGCTTATCCTGAGAAACAGAACCAGCCTACCCTTTGCTGAAGATAAACTATATAAATCAGACCTCCAGAGGACTAACAGACTTATCTGTTGTTTTTAACCTTTACACAGAAGGGTACTTTGCAAGCTTCATACTGATTACTGCAATGGTCTTTGGTCACAAGGTCTTAAGGATGCATAGGTGTGAATAAGTGAGATGTGAAAACATCTGTGTATGTCACTTTCACAATTTATAGATAAGGCAAGATGTAGAGGAATTAACTCTAAATTTTAGATAAGTCCGCTAATTCTCACAGTCTCGATATTCAAATATCGAGTTTGATTTTGGAGGATGCTAGGACATCTATTACTGTTCTGTCCATCTTCAGTGTGAACTGCAGTGCTCTTCTTCCTCTGTAGTTCCACTTCCTATAGAAGCCTCAAGTTATGCAGACTAATGTAGTGAATAATTCTGGAAGTTAGGCCGAGCTACTGAGACAGGGAGAATGGGGAAATCGTACTTAGGTGTTAATTCCTGTTTCACCTGTGGTAATTGGTGAAATCTGAACTGGTCATAGCCTCCTGTTCTCCATACGGGGTTTCCGACGTCTGTCCTGCCGGGGTTTTCCAAGGAGGCAGTCCAGGCGCTACAGCCACTGTGGTTATAGCAGGCTGCCGTTCAGATGCGTGTGCCGTCTCCTTTCTCTCTTGTATGGTGCATTTGGCACAGCCTTTGACATGAATTCCTTCAGAAAGTCGTAGTTGCATAGTAACTGTAATAGTACAAGCCAGTAACTTATTACATGACTGCAGGGACCTCCCAGTTTCAGGTTTTTACTTTTGCTGTTGATCTGGGGCTAGCCAGTTTGGACTTGGACTATAGTGTTAGACACTGCTGATGAGCAGCAGAGCTTTCATGTCTTTGCTTTTATTCTTTGTTACTGGGAGCATACATATAAATGTCTCTGTGACTTTTATTTGTTTGGGGAATCTGGTTAAGAGTAGAAGCTTGCGCATCTATTTGAACTTTGTTTAATTCTTAATCATTCGTTACTGTTACTATGAGGTTTGTGCCTTGTTTCTCAGTTAGGCCGGGGAGGGAAGGCTTCATTGCCAAGAGCTACATCTACAAAAAATCCGGTAGGTGGCTGTGGGTAGCCAGGAAAGATGAGAATTATCCTGTATTTGAATTTTTTTAGAGGTTGTGATTCAGTTGCTGATTTGTTAAGGCAAGTAACTAGACTTACAGGCTCTGAAAAGGACATTTTGTTACAAAAGTTTAGTGGTGGTCTTAAATGTATTCATGGAAGTGTTCGCCAGCTACAGGATTCCATCATGGCTTCTTACGATTTTAGGGGGAGCAAAAAATGCAATATTTTTTAGTACAAGCACTTAAAAACAAACTGGAAATACTATAATTAAGTAAACCATTACTGTAGCTGCAGCTAAGTACACCTTCCATTTGGCAGTAGCACCAACTTTTAAATTGGTGGGATGGGGGAGGTACATTCTAATATACATAAATTATATGGATATTACATATTATTATATAATATTACATACATATGTTGAGTAGAAAAGTGTAAAATCATAGAGCTACCTTGCAAGTTCAGAATGAGATGCGTTCTTGGACCAAGATAGCTTCTACATCAGACAGGAAAGATATAGGATGTAAGACTTGATCCTTACGGAGTTAAGGGCAAGGTGGTAAGAAAGACTCCAAAGAACTAGGTTTAGAGAGGAAGAAAGGAGTTCTCGGTGACCAAGAAGTGGGAGACTTTTCAAGCTGGGGTAGTTGACTGAATGAATAGTGGCATAATTCCAGCAGTGCAAGGGAGAGGGGATAGAAAAGAAATTTGCAAACAGTATAGAAAACAAAGAGCAGAAATCAAAGCTACGGGTACAATTTCAAACCCGTTTGTTAGAAGAGGACAGGTTAAAAAGAAGGGTGTGTTGAAAATGAACTGTAAGAACTTCAAACCTGTAACATTAGGGACTGAAAGCTAATTTTAGGAAAATTGAAGGATTGAGAAGCTGTTACTCCCTCAAGGTCATGCAGTAACCCAGTGCCAGAGAAGAATATTACACAGGATCCCTGATTCTTAATCCGTTGCTGAAACCAGTAAATGACACGTCAAATTTAGTTCATTTTTGTACTTTGATTTTTTTTGTTGTTGTTTAATTATAGTAATTTTAATGTCAAAGAGAGAAACTTTTCAAATAAGGTACTCAGTAAATAGCTAAAAGGTGCTGCTGTTTTATAAATATCTGGTTTTTTCTTTTAAATATGGTAAAGAAATGATCTGCTTTCCAGAATTGTTACTCCTGCCAGCTTAGCAGCTGAGAGCTGTGAAGTGCAACACATCTAAAATTTTAAATAATTACGCTTCCTTGGCTGCAAAAGAGCTTTTCCATCCATTAATAACGAGAAAATTAATGTTGGACCAGCAGTAAAACGGATTAAACTGTATACCCCTTTGGATGCCTGACTGCACCTTTAACGGACCTGAAATTCCTCTGATTATTTAAATGTTCTATATTGAAGTGTGATGGTGGCCTTGAGTTAATAGTTAAAGAGGTTTAAATTGGAACGTCTCTGCAGAAGTTTTTCCCATTGATCAGAGCAAGTGGGCAGAAAAATACCTTATTTGATTGTTGGGAAGCACTGATAGTGCCTCACAGATTAACAGAATTTTTTTTTTTCTGTTTTCCTACCTAAGGTGTACAATCAGTCTTTTATTAAACGTGTAGATTAGTTAAGGTTTGGAGATACCTTTCATAATGGCAAGTGCTGTATAAGCTAATTTATTGCAGCACTGATATGGCTGCAACCAGCACCTCATCTGTGCTCGGACTTTTATAGCGGCTGCAATTTTCTTCTTGAGTTTGCAGGATTAATCTTATTGTGGAACATCACCCTCCTGGATGTGTCATCTAGAGTAATATGAGCTGTAATTATTTAATGACAGAATAATTATTTGCCTTTTCTGTTTATTTTGACTTTTGTTTTTCAACTTGAATTCTTGCCTTTGAAGACAAGTGTATTAAAAATAACGTAATGGCATCGTATTAGATGAATTGCAATTACAAAGATTGTGTCTCTATACCGTATATGCTGGGCCAGAAGGTGAGAAATAATTCATGATCTATAGCTTGCTAGCATTGCTTTATGGTTTGTTTGCGAAGGAAAAGTGTCAGCAGTGGAATTTTTTGGTATCAAAAGTGTAAATCTAGTCTGTTTTAACCCGAAGTATGCTTTGAATGACGGCAAAAAAATTGCCTCCTCATCGGGATTAGCCAGGTTGACATCAATGAGAATGCCCTCTTCGTGAAATAATTTCAGTGCTGTTCTCTTCTGTACTTTTTAATTCTATTTGTGCATATTCTTCCTTTTTTTCTTTTTAAATGCTTTCCCGCAGGAAACGAATTTTCGTTTTATAGAAATACTCACCTAATTTTAGAGCATTTCCTAACTGAAGGTGGGAGACTAGGATATACTGAGAATTTAGGAAATTCTTGATCATTTAAATTCTCCGTTAAATAACTACTACATTTCAGATAGCTGCGATTTAAATAAAAGTATTGTTTAAAAACAGTCTTAAATAAAATCACTCTTTGTTGTGAGTTTAACTGTGGAAGCACACTGAACAGGATCTTGAATCTGAGGAGAAATGCATATGAAATCCTGTAATCAGTGCTATACAGCATCATGCCATTTGGGTGGAAGAAGTGTACTTAAAAGAGGGCCAGTATGGTGATTTGCAGTGCATTAAGTCTCCTATTTTTAAATTTCAGAAATATATGATTATCAATAGCTTAAATCCATCGCTACTTAACTTTTTAGAAAACTTCCAGATTCATATTTTTTCTAATCTAAGCATTTAACCTATTATCTCAAGCAATTTATTCCCAAATCAGGATTAAGCAGTAGTTAGTGGGAGAACTTCTTGGTGGGTTTGAATAGAGCCTGTTTCCTCTTTTGAAGATCTGATATTTGAGGAGAGGGGAGAAGATAGGAAATGTTTCTCTATCATTATCAAATTGATGTCTTCGTGCAGTAAGATATTGTAGTGATGGAGAAGTGTGATTAAATCACTGTGCTTTATCACCTACCTTTTGCTGCAAACAGAACTCATATATAAATAATTGATTTTCCATCTGTGTACTGCTTATAAACTTTTTTCGTTACTGCCAAAATGTCTTGCTTTGATACGAGGCCTTGAGGTGGATGGTCTTAAGCCTCCTATCTTGCTCAGTATGTCCTGTTTCTGTAATTTTTCTGACAGTTTTTGTAGTCTCCTATTCCTTGCCTTTAAGAGAAGGGAAATATCAGGGTCTTAGTTTCTTTAAGCATTAAAAATATATGGTTGTCCTAATCTAATATTATCCAGGGTTGCTTTCTATGCTGCTGCAGAAAATTTTGGTTTGTTGAAGGATGGTTCTCTATTCACCTTTCTAAGACCATCTTTTTATAGACATTTTGTCACCTTTTTATAGAAATTTTACATTTTGTTAACATTTGTCAAATTTTCAGGTAATAAGGTTAATTTTAATATAATGCTGAGTATATTGAAGAAGCTTATGGGCACACTTGTAAACGGTGATTTATTTGGGTATTGCTATTGCTGAATATACTCTGTTTTGATACATGATAGATTTATAATTAATTCTAAAATACATAAAAATTAATACCAAAACAGCCATTTAGCACAGCAGGCGTTGTTAACGAGTTGTTAACTTCCTTTCGGATTAAAGACGCACAACGGTATAAAAAGGGTAAACTATTTCCCATATTGAAGTTGGTGGCAAAAGCTCTATAGGCTTCAGGGAGGTCAGGATTTTACCCTCTCTCTGTAACATTTACTTTATTGTTATTCCAATGAAAAGAGAAAAACACAATAATAGGTTTCAGCAGTAAAAATGTTTACTGCAATCTCTGCAACTAACAAACCCCAAAACACTAATGTAACGGTAGTGGCTGTGGATTTGTGTCCCTTTTGGGGGAATTACAAGCAGGGTTAAAAGAAAAGGGAGTCTGTTCCCTTTGATCTCTCGCCCTCACTTACTCAGCTGCCCTCAGCGTGCGTCCTTTAGTTTCGGCAGGGAGAAACCCATCCCGATAAAGTTTTAGTATTTATTGGGCCATCAGCTGTAGCCAGTTAGTGTTTGAAACTGCTGAATAGTTTTTTAGTATATAAAGCATACCGCTGAGCCATCTGTTGGACATGGTAAATGTCTGACGGTTTCCATACATCCACCCCAAGCTCCAAATATTCAGAGTAAATATATAATTGTCCTAAGTGTGTTACAGTGTATAGAGATCTCCAGTCATAGGTGATTATTTATTCACAAAATATTTTTCTATTTTTCTTCTTTCGACTTGCTGGGGTTTTTTTTAATATTTATTTTAAAATATTTGTTGATATCTGTATGTACTTGTGTTTATTTTTTGGTGAATTTTGTTGTTAAAATCAGATTTTCCTTATTTAGTTAAATTTTTTTGAGACCAAATTTTGTAACTGTGGCATATGTGTTACACTTGGAAGTATACAGGGGCTTCCTGGCACTAATATTTCGCTATACTTTGACTAGCATCAGCCTCAGAGAGGAGTTAAGTGGGTATAAATAAAGCTACTGTTCGTAGGTCAGGTCATATGTTTCATAAAACCATGGACCATATAAACTTTGTCACATCCTAACAAGATATGTACGCGACTGCTTTTGCGAGAGAGCTGCAGTGGAATAGAAATCTCTACAGTTAGCATGCAGAGCGTAGAAATGCCAAGCGAGATGCGTATGGACTGAGTAAGTCGGCGCGGTTCCACTGAGCTCTCGATCCTGTAATTTGAAAACCTACAGAGCATGATATTAATGTTGCATGGTATGTATGCTCATATTTAAAAAATAAAATCTGAGAAGTCTTTCATTTTTTTTTAATCACTGTTCGTGTAAATAGCGTATTTGTGCAATGGCTGTACAGGTCTCTATATGGCTATGCATGGGTGGAAATGTAAGCATTGCATTCTTAAATTAAGTATATCCATGAATATACGTTTCCTTCATGCAGATGTGTGCCTGCTTTCCTAACATTTGTGCCCTTGGTGTTTTTCAAACAAATCCAACACAGCTTGAACGTGTTGAGTTCTTCAGTGTGTAATTACAGAATGACATTGTTTTGGACGGCGGAAAAACCCTTCTGTTACTCTGAAAGATGGCATTATTTAAAGTGAAGTTATTCATGAAACTTCAGCCCAAGGTGAAATTGTGTGTACCTCATTTGTATGCATATAATAAACAACTATGCAATTAGATAGGTGTTATAAATAGGATGTGGTGGAGATGCTTAGGCTGCTCAGGTTTCCTAGATTTTATAACAAGTACCCAACTGAGATTTGCTGCTCTCTAATTTTGCCGTTTGGGCTAACCAGCTGACGCCTAGTTGAAAAGAGTTATGTTCCTACAAGGCCACAGAAGCCTTAGTATTCGGTCTCCGTCTCCTTCGGATCGTGGAGAACTCTGTGTACCATCAGCAACTTCAATCCCACCCTTTAGGCCAACCCTCATCTATCAAACCCGGGCTGAGAGAGAGCTAGAGGAAGCTCCCAGATAAACATACAGCAGCGCCTAAACTCCTAATCACTCTGGGCTTCCGCTTCCAGGCCCTATAATTAGAAGTCCTTCTTTTCCTTGTATTCCCAGTTGACGCAAATGCTTTTTGTGGCTTGGCACCTCATTTAGGGCGTGGGCTTAGTTTATGGCCAGGCCAGAGTCTGGTTTAGTCTTCTGATACTGCATAAATAGCTCTTAACCCACAGTCTGCATCTGTACTAGTTTTTCCTTTTATGCATGTATTCTCTGTATTTTTTAACGTTTCTATCCTGAAAGAAGCTTATTGTTTCCCAAACAGAATGCATGAAAAGTAGGAAGCTGTAAATTAGGGCAAATGTATCTGTCAGGTAAAACAAAGCTTTGGCAATTTTTTTTTTCCAGCTAGGGTATCTGTTCCTTTTAAACTGGATTTTAATCATCTCTGTGGATTTGAAAAACCACACAGTAAAACAGTCATTAATTTAACCTAGCTGCACCCCTCATATTATGGATAAGCAAAATAAAAATTTTTGCAGTGAGATACATACTGAGGAAAATCTGCTTTACACATAAATTTCCATTGGGTTCTGTGTATGCAAGACTTTCAATTGATTTCAGATGTTATCTGTTAAACAGGGATTAATGCCAGTTTGAAAAATAAGCAGGAAATCCTTGAGAATTATTCACTTTTCATCTATGATTATTCATACATAAAGTACATCGTAAGAGAAAACATTTTGGACTGAACTTATGACAGCTTTAACCCATATTTCCGTCTAAACAACTTTTTGGGAAAACTGTCACAAGGTCTTTTAGAAAGCTGAGTTGAAAGTGAAAGTGAGGTAACGACCAAGATTCAAGTTCATGTTTCTCTGCTGGGATTAGGTATTTCTGCTGGGGTGTTGCAGCGGTGCAGTGGCCTGTTGTTGCAGGGAGATGGAGAGAAACAACACGGCTGAGCTGTAGTAATTGAAAACTGTGATTCTTCAGTGTGAAGTAATGAGAGCTGGAAAACACTACCCCAAAACCAGAGTCAAATGTTCTAAAACATCGGTGATTTATTGTTTGAATAACAGTAGTAAGAAAGATATTTCAAAATGCCGTTTTATAAATACACATTCTTTCACATCTGTGGTATTGTGCTTGGGACCTCTGTGTTGATACAAGTTCTGCAAGTATATATTTGTATTTCAAATGCAAATGTCAGTCTGAAAGGTCCTCCTTTAACTTACTGAAAAATAGTCACTAATATAAGCAAAGAGCCTGTTTTCCTTCGGCTTTCATCTAATAAAATGCGTTTATTCCAGACAGTGACAGACAGCAGGATTTTAGATTAGGCATGCAAAATTGCCAAATCAGATACCACCCATCTTTCTGTTTTTAAGCCAACTCCTTTCCACCCACAAATGTATTGTTTTTCACCTCTCTACTCCCTCAAGTTAGCAAAAACAAACAAAAAAACGCCCCAAACCCAAAAAACCCGAAGGCAACGCACATTATTATGGAACCAAAAACTATGTACGTCATATGGAAGTGATCAGACCTGCAGATAGGCAAGTACGTGTGACGGCTTCATTTGTTCAGTTGTGGCGTATGTCATCAAAAGAATGAACAGGTAACTCTGTATGCTTTATGGATTTGTGTGACATACCTTGTAGTGTGTGGTCCCAAAGTGAGCTCTCTAGCAGTGCCCTGCTCGGGGTAAGTACAGATTAGAGATATGGGAAAAAACCTTTGTGAGGAGAAGGGCGAAATTATATCACGTCTGCGTACTGTGGGGTTTATTGCGCCATCCGCAGACACCTGCATTTCTAGCCAATATTGGAAAAGAGATACCGGTTAGCTAAACAACGGATAGATTTGATGGACACCGCAGTATGGTAATTCCTGTGTTTTCACTGGCTCACAATTATTACGCAGCTTTCTGTCTCCAGCTTCCAGACAGATTTTTGGCTCGTGTAAAGTTGGGGGTTGTTTTTTTTTTTTTTATGATCTTCATTGCACTGTGCTATGTGATGGGATACACATGAAGAATGCTGTGCTCAGATCTCTAGGTGCGCTCGGCTCTGCGTACGTATTCATAAAAGACTTCTAGCGCTTTGGGGGAAGGAAAAAAAAAATCTAGGTTTGCTGAGGCCGTCTGTTCACTGTTGAGAGAAGCCTTATGTATTCATCTCTTCCAGCTTCTCTTTCTCCAAAGGTCCCTTCCATCTGGCATAAGAGAGAGCTCGAAAGGACCAAAAGCACAGTCAACTTCTATATAAAGCTATCTAATGCGTGAGGAGAGGCAAACACGGGAATACAGAAAACAAATCCTTACTGTGTTGAATTAGATCTTTTGGAATATCCTTGCTCCGGTAATAGTGGCAGCCTCATTCTAGCACACAAACCCCTATTTGCTTCCAACTTTCTCCCCTGGAAATGCTATTTATTATTGAAGACTGCACACTTCACTAGAAGGGAAGTGTATTTTGTGATGTTTCAGAACAGAGTTAATGCAAATTGTGTGCATAATCCCACACTAAAGACTTGGCTGACTTGCACTTGAGCAACTTTAGCTGTATTTCCTATCAACACAGTCACTACAAATCAAGGAAATTGCCAGTTAAGCCAACATTAACATCCAGACCAACCTCAACTCACATGCCTTACCGCCCAAACATAATACCCAAATGCACTCACGGATTTCTTAGCTCCATAACAAACTCTCTTTCATTTCTAACACTCGGAATCGGAGTAACAGCCTGTAACAGTAAAAGTATGTCTACTGGAGGGAATCTTGCTGAGGTCAGATTTAAGATTTTGCATTTGTGTGATTTTGAGGAAATGGATGTGTGCAATGTGGGTGGCCTCGCGCTCTGTCCAAGCCCTACCAGCTTCAGTGGTCAAGCTGAGAAGGAAACTCGTAGGCAATTTTGTCTCTAACTGCAATTTGGATTTCTCTCCGATTTTTTACCTTACTGCTGGTGGGTCTCATAATCCTGAAAGTATTTGTTTATCTTCACAAGATCCTTATTTCATAAGAGTTACGGTCAAGAGAAACTGAGGCATAAGCCTGTTCACGGTCAGACGAAGTCTGCGACGATGCTGTGTTATCCTGTTTGGAGGCTTCGGAACGGTGCTGTTCCTCCCATGAGCCGAGACGTGCTCACAAACCTGCTTCGGCCTCGGAGGAGGCGGCGGCGGCACTGGGGAGTGACGTTGAGCCCAGAAGGTCAAGGCTTTGGCTGCTGAAATTTTCCTACTTGGTCTTAAGGGAAGGGGGATTCCAGGATTGCCAAGGAAGGAAAACGCTCAGGATAGCCATCGAGTGATGTTGTAATGGTGGTTCAGTAGAAAAGTTAATTAAACTTAATCTTTGCTAAGAGCGTGTTCCTCTGCTTCTCAGTACAGAAGAGGATCTTTTTTTTCCCAGTTTAATTCTGAAATTTTAAAAGCGGCATATGCTAGGACTTTAATGGTAATGTGCGAGGGCTTTCAAACTCGTACTGTAGATATTTGTTTAGCAGCAGTGAGTAGAAGAGGAAAAGATGAATTGCAGAGCCATGTGTAAATAAACTGAGAAGGCGAACACTCTTTTATGACAGAAATAAGATAATCATTTATCCTTTGAATAGGTGTCGTGTAAAATGTGGAGACCTAAGTTCTCCTCGTGGAGGATAAAAGATTTCAATTATGCTTTATGTGGAGAATCGACACAGCAGAGCTTTGTGGAAATTCCTGGTTTTCTTTAATAGATGCAATACCTTGAAATTATTTAAAGGCACTTAAATGTAGCTGTTAAACTGCTAAAATCACTTTGTACTTGACGTTAATTAAATGTCAGAGGATTACTTTGGGTGATAACTTCTTAAATTTCATTAGTAAGCATGGTAATGTAGAAGTTTTTATGCAGAAAAATAAATCTGACGTTTGTTTACTGTAGTTCTGAATTCTGCCATGACGCCGTACTTTTCTTACGTGTACAAAAATACTTCTCCTTTTGGTATTAAAAACTTAAACTTTTGTGGCAAATGGACTTCAAATATGTTTGTATAATGTTTAAAAACTGGGTTATGGACTGACATATAGTAGGAGAAAAAAGTAAATAGCATGTATAAGTTACTGTGATTCTGCTGATCTTCTAATTTAATCATTTCAGTACATCCATCAGTGACCTGTTTTCAATGAAGTTAGTACCTAATTTAATATTTCACTTGAAAGCTCTCAACTCTGATTTGCTGCCTTTCAAGCAATAAATCAGACAGTTTCTTTCATGTACGTTTATAAGAAAGATGTTTCTTCAGGATTGTTTTTGGTATGAGTTGTTTTGGCTGGGTTTTGATCGCGTTTCTTCTTCCAAAAATTATTATTGTGGAAACATCAATCTTTTTTATACCGGCTCTTTCCCAGTGAAGAGCATTTTTGGGTTTCGCTAACATTCATCACTTCAGTGCTTCAGAGTGGTCACACAAGTTCTCAACTTTAGTTAGAATACTCCCAGATTTTTAGTTGGCTTTTATAGATTTGTATTGTAATGTGTAAGTAGTAATACCGTTAATATGATTTCAGTTGAAGTTCTGATTCATTTTTATGAAGTGAATCCCTTTGAATTGAGTAGTTTTCTGCAACTGTTTACTTTTGTTTCCAGAAGACAAAATGTAAGCCACGCTAGCTTTTTTAGATAGACGTTCGTAAGCCTCTTCTTTTGCAGTGATTAATCTCTTGTGCTGTTGTGTTTCTTTTTTCTTTGTTTTACCCAGGGATGTTGCTGGTCACTACTGACACATTAGGCCATGATTTCCATGTTTTTCAAATACTGACACATCCTTGGTCATCATCACAAAGTGCCGTCCATCATTTGTATACACTTCACAGGGGAGAGACTGAAGCCAAAGTAAGTTAAACTATTTGCTGAAGAATAATCCCCAGACACCTTATACATTTTGTGTATGTTGGCACTTTAATGTTTGTTTCAGCACACAAAGAGCCTTTCTTATGTTATAGCCACAGAAAGGATAAGAGCACAGCGTTTAACCTGGACAATAATAAATTCTTGCCCTTTACAATGAGGTGCTGTCAGATTTATTCAGATATGACACTACTTCCAAAGAGCCCCGATTATTAGCTGTGTTTGTACTTAACCTTTTCTCATGTAACATGTTAAACATTTGTCTGGTGCCCGTGAAGCAACTGTCAGGGTTTGCTTGACTTTGGTGGTCAAAGCCAAAGACAGACAATTGAAGAGTTGAAAGGAAGAGTTAATCAAAAGACTGTGATTAGCTTTTATCTACACTTTAGCAAAGTGGGGGAACCTGTCGGAGACTGTAGTGATACAGATTCAACTTCCCAGTTTAAAAATCCCACTCTTAAAGATGGAAGACTAAATCAGGCTAGATTAGCATAGGGTGAAAAAGTCTGAAGTTATATTTTAAAAAATGCTCTGTAAAGTGATTTACTGGTAAAGTGGAAAAAAAATGGGAGATCGCTTTTGCTAGCATCGCTGTGATAGAAGCAGTGCAGCGTATTATGCTCGAATCCTTCACTGCAGTGCTTTTGGGCATCAGGAGAGGCTCACCTTTGTAGCATTGAGTAACTGTTGAAGAACCTGTTTTAAATACATAAATAAAAATGTCACCACAGGGTAAGAAACGAGTATTGCATTTGCTGATGCAATTACACACTGAAAGCACAGACTTGTGACAGTCTGGCAGATGTAAACTAGTGTGACAGAGAGAAGCCTCGGGCGCTGTGATTATGACCCTGACACTGGAAGCTTGGATTATTGTGGTACTGTGATTATAGTTCCTTCAAACCATGTTTTTTTCCTGTAAGTTGTGCAGTTTCCCTTACATTTTTTGCCTTACCTCTGTAACAAGTAGAATCTGAAAGCTTTATTTAATGTGGTAGTGGTTGATAATGTTTCAAGCTGTGTGAATTTAACTTACTGGTAGTTTGAACACTCTAAAACTTTGCTGCTGCCGTTCTGGAAAAGTGTCATTACTATTATAGGCAATGGTTTGCTATAGGAAGGAATAGCCAATCTGGAAAGTGAGAGGAAATTGGGAAAAGCTGTCGATATGGGATAATACATATAGGACTTACAAGTGATTTTTATAAATAATATGAAGGGCGTTGAGATCTGTGTGTATACGTATGCTTGGTCATCTATTTGAGCATGTGCTGTAATGTGTTTAATGTTTTAGAGTTATTTTTATTACTTTCATACAAAAAATGGGCAATATCCTATAATCAATATTGAAAACCAAAGCGTAGGACTCCAGTCACTAGGAACAAAGATGCTCTTCTGTTTTTTACAGCTGTTAAATTTGTTTTTAAGGCATACGTTGGCAACCAAACATAACATGTTTTAGAGAATAAACCTTTACTGATACACGTTTTTTGGGATATAGTATTAGCATCTCTGTGAAGGCATTGCATTAAAATTCTCAGAATCAACATAGTAAAGTTTTTCCCAGTTTGCCACATAGTTTTCATTTGGGACGTGAACAGTATAGCTTTTGGAATGGTATAAAATAGAGAAAATTCCAACCAGTCTGAGGTGTATTGATGGATTTCACAACTCCCTCGATAATTAAACTATCCAGCGACAATATCACGTCGGTACCCCTGATTCTCAATACACGTCTATCATTTAAAATATTTACGTAATATGATGGATGGTTTTACTTTTTCTTTTGGAATAACAGTACTTGTAGTTGTTTAGCGAGAAGAGTAGTATGTGGTGCTATTCTTTTGTTCCGTAAATTTCATGTATAAGTAGCATTAGACAAGAATTTTGGAGACTGTTCAATTTAAAATTCTCAATGCAGATGTTCTGAGGCACACACTGGAAGCCTCTGTGCTGCCTTTCTTGGTTAAAATAGTATTTATACATTTGCAACCACTTCCCCCCCAGGTTTAAAGCTAACTGTGAATCAAGGCCAATGGTCTTAAAGGTCACCTTCTGTACTGGAGCTATAAAAAGTCCTCATTTGTGTTGATGGACATGAGTGATTATCAGTGTCAAAATTTGTTTAGCTAGTACCCATTATAAATTGGTTAAACATCATCATTACGCCCTTGTTACATGTGGTATTTTAATGTCCGTACTGAAATCATCTGCTTTCGTACGTGAGATTCTAGCCGATAGAGCTTCGCCACACAGTTCCCAAAATATCCTTCTTTCACAGCCTGATGCATGATTTTTCTTTTCTTGCTTTGTGATCCATTAGCATGTTTCTTGCAAATACTTATTACTGATATTATAAGACCATTTAGTTCATGGACAAAGAGCTGGTACACTGGTAACGTTTGTGAAAGTTGCATGTACTTGTCTGAATGGCTGGGTCTAAGCTGCTGGACACACAGAAGTTCCCTGTACGGGATCACTGCTTCTGCACAAATTGACCGTACATGGAGTACACTTAAGACCAATTTTTCCAAGAAGTGTTGGATCTGCAGTGTATGCTTTTTGTAATACGTGGCATACCAATTTCGCTCTGGGAGCAGAAATTTGGGAACCATATATATTGGCGTTCCAAATATTGACACGTATATCTGCTGTTACAGCAATGTTTGAATTGTAATTTCACCCAGTTTAGAATATCGGCCCTGGAGTATCCCCTTCTGCAGGGCTGCAGAATTCCCAGTCTCTGTTGTACCTTGTCGTTAGCGGTTGGAGGGTAGACCAGTAGCTTGGTATTTCTCATCTGTCTCCGAAGAGCAGGTGACAGGAAGTCCCCTCTTGCCGTTCGTATACAGAAGCGTCTTAAGTGGATTAAGTTGCACGCTTGATGTATATTAAAGAAAAAGAAGCAAGTGTTGTGATTTAATAACGGTGTTTTCTGATCGATTTGCTGCAATCAAGCGGAGTCTCTAATTCACCCACGTGTCTTTCTATTGAGTCAGATATACTAGCCCTATGGTTACTTTGACTTAATAAAACTAAAGAAGGTATGCTCCATCATGCATTAATTTTTCTAAATTCCAGACAAATTCTGGTTTGGTTTGGGGTTGAGAAACTTCAGTCTGAAAGACCGATTCTACCTTTTCCTGACCATTTCTGAAATACAGAGAGACTGGTTGGAGAGAGATCTTCAGGGGTTTTGTCTCCTTTCATGGACATCAGGATCTTGTCCTTAGCCAAAGCAGAGTCTGTGCTAAGCATTTGTAATGAGTTGGCCACTCCA
>WAAD01021068.1:35567-48660 GCA_013389945.1 Fregata magnificens | reverse complement strand
GGAAAGCGGACCTCTGTCTCATAAGGGAATTGGGAGGACAGTGGCCATGAAAGAATGTGAAGTGCTCAGATACTTTATTGGTTCGAGTGATGTGAATCCCAAGGTCACAACATTCAAAGTTACTTTTCTGCAAACGCAGACAAAAATCACTGTTTCAGTTACATTGGATTAATATCTTTTAGTCTTTAAGTGCCACTTATGCTTTAGAATTTTTTTTTCCCCCTTAAGAGAACAAAACCCAGTATGTTTGTTGCGCTGTGTTACATCGTGAGGGTTCATTGCAAGCGCTGGTTTTATTTAACCATACCAGAGAGAGAAGCGAAGCTCTCGGAGAATCCATGCTTGCACAATTTGGCTGTAAAGGGAGAAAATGTGCATGTGTATGTCATGCACGTTTTGATTGAGGATACGTTTTCTTGTCCTACAGCTCTTGCATTGTAAGTCAACCCTTATTGCACTCGTATTTTTTATCCAAGAGCATTTTGGAAGGTTTTTAGTAAAGGTATAGCATGTTCTGAACTGAGGAAGCTCATTTACTGGCAGATGAAAGTTAGACTGTCACCTGATGAGCCTTTCTCTTTGATCTGAAATTGTAAACAGAAAAAAAAAAATCCCTGAAAACAGTATTATCTCAACCTAGAACAAATAAACGTAATGATAGCATCAGTGGGCTGGTGGCCAGAGTCCTCTGTAATCTTTTACGCTGTCAGACTTTTGTTATTCTGACTCTCAAACTGCTGTTATAACTGACTTCAGTCAGCATAGGTAAACAGAGGGAATGATAAAAACATTCCAGCATGGGCTGCCACAGAACATGTGCAATTTTACGCTTTTCTAGGGAATGCATGAATGTTTTTGTGACGTGATTTCATAGAGACTGTTCAAGGTTGTGTCACGTACTGTGTCCGCGTAGTGAAACATTGGAATGGTTTACAAACATTTGATGTAAACCTCCATGGTTAATAGAAATTTCTTCCTATCTTTTGACATAGTTATGTAGTTGCAATTATGGAAATAGTCTCTGCAAGACAGCTTTTCTTATTTCTAGGAAAGAATCTGGGGACACTATTGAAATAATAAAGATTCATTTAGGTAAGCTGATCAGTCTTTGATGAAAGCAGACAATAAGAAACTGTTGCAATTAGAAGTAGCTTAACTATCTTGAGGAGACAGAGCTTTAAGCAGAGTGGCATTTGCAATTTCAGTTATTAATGGAGAGCAACTAGTCTGGCTGAAGGACCCTACTTGAATGTCTCACTGCGCCCAGATTCCGCCATTGGTTTTGTACAAAACTGAAATCAGTTTTGACGACTCAGGGAGACAGAGTTGGGTCTATGTGGGTCTGATAAATCATATTGTGTAGTCCCTGATTTTATTATTTTTTCATTTGTGTTCGTTGCTACATCATTTCCTTAATTTTCTCAACCAAAAAAATTCAAATGCAGACCAGTTTTTTATGTTGACCCTTGCTTCCTCAGTACTGCTGCTCTTTCTCGTTGTTTAATGATACTGGGGTTTTAATTTCTGCCATCTCCCTGCACAGCTTGCTTAAATACTTAAGTCATGTCCTTCAACTAATGGTGTGTTTTCTCTGTGACGTTGCATAGTGTGCATGAAACTGGGTTAAGTTCCCGTTGTAGTAATGCTAGTGATGCTTTATTGTTGTTGCACTGCACTATTGAAGTTTAACTTGATGCAGCGAAATGCACAAGAGTATACGCATCGTTCCTGGTGTAACTGGCCACAACTGAAAACGGGGCATTAGGGAAAAAGAGAGAGCCCCAGGAAGATCAAAATGCATTTTAATAGTTGTTTCTTGTAATCGCTATGAAAATACATGGTTCAGTGTTGTCAGCTTTGTTTTCTAACTGTTGCATTATGCACACACATCAGGAGTGGATTTGCCTGGGGAGGTACTGTCATAGCCCAGTAAAGCTCCTTCTCCTTTCTAAGAAAATAAGTGATAGCATACATTTAAACATTGTGCAGCAAGTTAGTACAATATTAACTTTTAGAAGCCCTGAAATATAGAGGCTGGGTGTGGGCTGTCAGTCATTCCCAAGAGTAGCGGTAAACAAGGTCACTGCCTGTCCCGTGGGATTGCTTGTGTAATCAGCCATTCCTCTGACTATCCCATTTTAATCAACTGCTTTTACACGAAGTTCTCTATGTGCTGCCCTTCTGTTTTGTTTTCTTTCAGTTACGGCTTGAATTTGAAAATTTTATTTCTTTTGTGAATATGTTCTAATTAACACAGTGTTTAAATTTGGAGAAGCTGTGGGAATAAGGAAGGAAAGATAGCAAAAACCTATCTAGATTTCCGCTATATAGAATAAGTGAATGTGTGTCAGCTTTGAAGCCTTCGGTTCAGATGATTTCCTCCAGATTTTCAGAATATCAGAAATAATTTTTTGATCTGCACAATCTTGAAAGCTGACCTTCAGTAGAGCTGTTGACACGTGACATGTCCTTGTAGGACTCCATTACCCTACTGTCTCGCTCAGGTCAGACTCTGAACATGGCAGCTCAATTTTCATTCAGTTTTCTGGAGGATTTTACATCGTAGTGTTCGAAACACAGGGAAATAGGATAGTAGAAGTTAAAAAGAAGCATAGGAGAAGAGTAATTGAAGGAGAACAGGAGAAGACAGTGTAAGAGTGGAAAGAAGTTCGGGAGGTTAGAAGTGAATACCTTGATGGAAAGGGTTGCAAGAAACAAATGGTGAAGGTGAGAGAAATGACAAACCTAGAGGAAGCTACGTGGTGGAGGACTTGTTGTACAATACGCGCTTATTGAAAGGTTTCTTTCCTAGCACCTGTTAGGAAAACCTTTCTCAGACTGTTACTTCCTTTCCACGGAAGTACTGGATGATTTCTTTCCAAGTCATGCTAAAGCCTACCAGAATATTTGAAACATTTTTTAGTTGTCCCTGATAGGAAAATAGTCATATTGTTCATGATTCCGAAAATATTACTGATAGTTTTGTGAGGGCACTGAATTTTTATTTCAACAAAGTTAAATATTAATACCGAGAAGAGTCAGTAGCAGACAGTAATGTAGGAGGTGCCTGGGCAGCCAAAACCCCTTTTGGGTTTGACGAGTACTGATTAGGATTCGTGGAGCAAGCTGAATAGTCTATAAAATACGGACGAAATTTCTGTAGACCTCCTGTACAACAGGAGTCACGGAATACCTGGTTTAGATGTGGGAGAATTGGAGGATGCACACTCTCATCCTTATAAGATGCTGTGGTTGTCTGAAGTGCATTTCTTTGGGCCAGAAAAGGCTTTGCTGTTTCTAATGAGGGCCTTGAGGTATGCGGTGATTTCACCGAGACTTCTGGATGTGCAAGAAATGTACATTGAAGCTTAAGTAACCAAACTGCTCACAAACTAGGAAGAAATGGTAGTAAAGCTAGGAGAAAGCACTGACGTTCCCACAAAAATATTTAGTTTTGCAATTTAAAATATCCTAAGGGTTCCTGAGTTAAACAAAATCTCAGGTCAATAATTCCCTTTACTGGCCCAGACAGAAGAGGATAGATAAAATTTTGAAATGCAGACATGAGTATTAAATCTGATGTTGACCTTGAGCTATAGAATAAACTTTGCATCATGAGAGATCTAGTGTACTCTGTACTCTATTAACATATATCTGTAAACACTATGGGGTCTTGATTGATCTTTGGTATCTAAACATTACATCATAATTAACAACAAATCCCGAAATATATTATAAATACATGAAATAATAGTACATTAACCTAAAGGACAGCAATAAATTGCAACGCTTAGCATAAACTTGAAAACCACTAATGGGCCACTGTGCAGTTTGTTTATACTATAAGCAGTCAAGGACTCTGTGTAATGTACAGTAACAGTGTGGTGGATAACAGCAAGGCTGATGTGATAATTTTTTTTTTTTTTTTTGCATGGGGACACACAGCTGATTTTTTTTGAAGTCATTTTTGAGACTGCCGTGAGGAGCATTCTCCTTTCAGCTTGGTCCACTGCTTTCTTCCAGGTCTACCGGAAAGTTACGGACTCCGTTGCATTGCACAGATGGATTTGTGCTGTTTTGATATGAACGTATTTAATTCATGCCCTTGTATGAAATTGGAAATATTCTCTGAATTAACTCCTTGAACTCTCTGTTGTACTGCTACTCTTCGTTTATCTGTGAAAGACCACCAAAGCCATTTTTGAGACTGGTAGGAGATAGGTAGAATTACTGCATGTGTAACTGTAGCTTCCAAAATACTTTTTGTGACTGCTGAGGAGGCTTTCATAGCTGTGTTCCTGTAAATCTTAATTCATTTCACACTCATCTGTCAACACTTTTTTTGTTCGTGTTATTATAGAGTCTTAAAAACTTGTTTGTTCTTTGCCTCTGTGGTTTCAGCCATATTTTAAGTAGTCATGAGCATGATACCCGCTCTGTAACTGCAGCGAGTGTTTGTGGTCGTTATTTTAAAGAGAACGTTTTGGATTACGTTGTTCCAAACTTTCTTCCTGAAGAGCAGGAATACTTTTTTCTGTGTAATGTTTACATTGAGGAAAAAACATCCTGTAATGATTGTTTCCCAGTTTCTTGGCTTGTGTTGTCATATGCCTGGGCTGTTGTATGTGTTTTTAAAACAACAGAATCCTAAGGATGCACACTGACAACAGTGTTAATATAGAAACATAGACGTTTCTGTTACGCAGTACAGTGAGATACGATTTTTTTTTCTCTATCGTCTTACGGAAACATCCTCTAAAAATGCTCTACCAAATAACATGAGAGGGTACGTGGTCGATGTGAGTGAAAGCAGTGATTTAAAGAGTTTGGCTGTGAAATCAGTTGGAGTGCAGGAGGGAAGAGATTGAAGAGGCACAGGCGGCCTGAGTCTGTCCTGTAAATACAGCTCAAAGGTGTCAGCTCGCAGGGAGATTTGTAAAGTCCCTTCCAGATAGCTGTGGTTTCAGGGGAGAACGCTCTTCTGCAAGGAGTGTGAAACCGTAGAGCAAGATACAAATAGCTTCTGTTGGTGGCATGGAGCAAGTGAGCAGAACAGCAGAGAGGAAGGAAGAGAAAAGCTGTTTTCTTGAGGCTGGGACAGATGGATGGTTTTAGAGATCAGGAGGGGAATTTAAAGCTGGATCTAAAATGAATACCAAATATTTGGAAAACAGTGATGTGTTCAGAGGGGTCACATCTAACGACAAGCATGGCCATTCTTCTTGTTACTAGAAATTAGAAAACAGAGCCTTTGATAGGATTGGCATTATATTCCAACAGCCTTCATGATTTTATTATATTGGTGATCTTCCTGTTCTAGCTGAGAATGGCAATTTGTATATGGTTCTTATGTTTGATTTTGACCAGTAGAAATTGCCTCTTTAAATAGCAAATATTTAAATACTCTTGGTGCCGTGGTTTTTCTCTGCCTCCACGCCTTTGGGGTTTCTTTTTTTGGCTCTCGTTAATCCCTGTGGGGTCTCTAATCCTTTCGGAGCAATCTATTAAGGTGAAACACTTTGTAGGCAAGCTAGGAGCTCTAAGTGCTGTGACTTTATGTCAGTAATACCAGAATCACTGGAAGTGCAAAAGCTGTCAGATTTTGGGGAGATTGTTTAGCTGTATCATTAGCAGATCATTTGGGTATGTCACCATAATTGAAAAGAGCAGGTGTGTAGGGCTGTTTTTTAGTTTATCTATGTAATGTTGATGAAGCATTTTGTGCCTTGACAGTCTGTCAGCCAAATATCTGGTCACAAGTCACAAGACTTAAATCCTTTTTTTATCTCAAAGGCTTCAGGGCTCGGTTGGAAACTTGCACTTTGATGAATACTTGCTGCTTTTGTCTGGAATAGCTGGAGTGCATTTCTGGAATATTTGTCAAGATTTTATCAGTGTTTACTCCAATTTGAGTACCTAGTGTATTGTAAAACTGGCTTCAGTGAAATCTTAAAGAATTTTATTTAGTTTATGCTGTTTAATAATATAAAGAAAACTAATCCTTTGGCTATATGTTTGTTTGCTGTGTTAAATCCCACTTGCGTACGTGGTTCTTTTTAGTCAGCTTTTACCTTTAAAAACATTTTTGGAACAATTGTTTTAGGATTTTTTTTCTATGATAAATCATTTTAACCTAGACTACTTGTTTTCTTGACTTGTCTGCCAGTACGGGGTTGGAAACGAACTTTAATCTCTCTTTTAAAGCATTCCTTCAGGAACAAGAATTTGCTTTCCATCAAAGCATTGTGTAAAGCACACTTAAAAGAGAATTAAATCCTTCTGGACTTTGTATCGGAGATCTATGCAAGGAGTAACTATAGTACAAAATTTTTAACTGTGTTTTTATATTTGCTTCAAGACCGACCATCTTAAGCTAAAATAAGACGCGCGTTTCTCAAGTGGTGGATAAGTACTTGTATGCAGAAGAAGAAATCTAACTGGGGTCTTTCCTGGGACTTTAACAGCCGATTAATAAAGATTGTTATGTGTAAAATGGAGTGGTTTTACACAGAGAAATGGCCACAGTTGTTCAGTTTGTTCCTGACAAAATTTGAAAACCAAAAAAGAGCATAGGTCCAGGGATACCTGGATGAACGGTAATTCCACTGAGGGATAAACTGATCGTAGCAGGATTAGAGACCATTATAGACAGCTTTTGAAAATACTGGCCATTGATTTTTGGTTTGTTGAGTTATGGAGGACATGGTATTTCTGTTGACTTAAAATACAGTTTTGAGTGCCAGTATTTGTCAAAATCAGGCCCAGTGGTGAGATGTCTCTCTTGTTCTCATCCCTCCCTTTTCCCCTTTTTGGGTGATTTCTAAAAATTAAAGCAAACAAGCAAATAACAAAACATGTAATTGAAATGATTTCCCAACTCTTTTTTAGAACTAAATTCTATTTGAAAATTACACCAAGCTCTTGTGGCTTTCTGTAGTACTCTGCAGCATGGTTTGTTTTCGTAAGTTCAGGCCTGTTAAAAAGAAAAATCTCAGAATATTTTGAAAAGCACACAAACTTTGGAACCGGGTATTATACTGCAGCTCATATTTATAATATGTACTGAACACTACGTTCATTGGTGTATACGCAAAAATTCAAGTTATTGCCTAAACTTAGGGGGTTTCAGTCACATTTCCAATTAAGATTTGTCTTTGTTTAAAACATGACAGTCCATTTCCTTTGTTAGATGTGTGTACATTGGTGACGACGTTCCCATTTCACTCCTCTGTTTTCTAGGTACAAGATATCTCCTTCAGCCATGACTGTCGTTGGGTTGTGGTCAGCACGCTTCGTGGCACTTCCCATGTTTTTCCTATCAATCCTTACGGCGGCCAGCCCTGTGTCCGAACACACATGTCACCCCGGGTGGTAAATCGCATGAGCCGATTCCAGAAGAGTGCAGGGTTGGAAGAGATCGAGCAAGAGCTGACATCTAAACAAGGAGGACGCTGTAGCCCTGTTCCAGGCCTGTCAAGCAGCCCGTCTGGCTCACCGCTCCATGGTAAATCACCCCCCCTTTTCTTTTTCCCTCCCCCTTACGTTGTCAGGAAACCATTCCCCTTGGGTCCTTAACGCCCATGTCCTCTAAGATGTTTCAGTACGTGCTTTGTAGCTGCCTGACTCAAAAAGATTCGGTTCCTAAATACCTTTGGAGGTGCTGGCCTAAAGATTTTCATAGTCGTGCAGCTTCACATTTCAGTAGTATTTGCTAACAACCCGAACAACAGAAACGTTGATTTTACTGGAGATTGCAAGAATTGCTTTGGTTCATTCTATTTGCCCACGTAGTTTTGTGTCACTAAAAAATGAGTTTCATAAAATCAGGTGCTGCAGGTATTGTGCAAAAATATGTAGTGTATGCAGATATTATAGGAGTGAGCCAAGGTATAAATACTTCAGAAAGATAGTTCTAGTTTTGCAACTTAAGTAAACTATGCTATCACAGATGTGTTAATAATTTCCACTCTAAACTGAAAGTTTGGGAGTCTTTAGGTTTCAAGTTTTGTTTCCATCTAGCACACAGTCAGTAATCTGGTCTATATTCAAATGCAGTTACCTAAAATTCTCATTGCTCATCGGCCTCGATGATTATGAAGCACAACTGGGTATCCACAATAAATACTGTTTGAGGAGAAATGTGGAAACTAGGCAATGTGAAGTTGATGGCATAGATTTTTGTCCACTTTTTGTGTGTGTGTGTGTGTGTGAGCAATGTGATAAATAATGTACAAAGGAAAAAAAAATCTGTAAGATTTGATCTGTACATCCTACTCCTCTGGTGGACATGCTTTGGAGAAACTAAAAGGACATGAAGGGGAGCCTCTAAAAAAGGTTCAAAAATCATCATCGTCCCAGTTTCGTCTTTCTGTTGGCTGTTCTTTTTGTCCTTCTCTGAGGTCTGTACTAGAAGCTGCTTTGCTTGGATTCAGGATTTGCTGCATCCTCACCCCGCCTTTCTCTTAAGAGTAAGTCACAGCTTCCATTGAAGTGGAAGTTTCAATAGCAGTTTGGTACGGGTAGCCACCCTTTTCCAGTCTAAGAGTATTAAAAATGGCAAGGAACAGTCCCTCGTCCCTAATTATGAGTAAGATTAGAAGTGCTTGTGAAAGCCCAACTATGTGCTGTCATAGTCAACATCTTTGCTGCTATAGAGAGAACCTTTGTGGGATTTCTGAATCAAAGGAACGTTTTTATGACTCGTTGATTATTAAGGGAACCAGCGTTGTCTCAGAAGAAGCTTCTGTATATTCTCCTTTCTTCGGACTTTTTTCCGCATAGCTGTTCTGGAGGCATGCTCTTCTGCCTGGAGCCACTGGAAGGCACCCAAAACGTGATCTGTAGTTTCCTCTTCCTTGGAGACATTTGTGTCTCTACCATTTTACTTTCTCATCGTTGTACAGCAGCTCAGCGCGTCAGGCTTGAAGCAGGCTGGGGAGTGCTGTAAAGGTTTACGATGGCACATCCAATCCCTTTTAACTGTTGACATCATGTAGAGGAGAGGAAGGAACTATCAATTTGTGTAGCTTTCATCCAATGAATTCTGTTTTCTGTCAAGGGAAATTGCAGTAAGTTGTTGCCTTTACAGTACTCTTAGGTACATTTGAAGTTTTGAATAGATTAGACACTTCTTAAATTTTTTTTAAGAAGAAACAGCAGTTTCATTTGCTCTAGGGTCCTCAGTGGTGGACAGATTTTCTAGGTAGGAGAAAGGCATGCACGGACGAGTTACTGAAAGAAAGGGAGCAGCATTTACGGGGGCGTCTCAAGAGTTTTAAGGCTTCAGTTTTCAAATGTCTGTCTTGAAATATAATAAATCAGATTTTTTTCAAGATCTTTGTGCAGTCATCGTTACTCGAAAATTAGCTCTGTTTAACCAATTAGCTCCTTTGAAGGCTGCCTATGGGCGCTGAGAATTAGGGCAGGAAGGTAACTTTGGTTTCCGGAGAACTTCACGCAGATTGTGCTCATCACTTTCTCACGGTGTAGAAGGGCTTGAAGTTGGACACATACTAAGACTGTGTGTTGGTAACTTGCAAACCTGCATATGAAAATTTTCCGTGAGAAATTTGTGGGGATTCTATGGAGGAATTAGCAGAGTTGTCTCCAAAAAAGAAATCTTAGAAAAAAAGACAAAATCGTGTGATTTAAAATAATCAGTTTGGTAAAATAAAGTGATGTTTTTAGTAATATTATTGCTGCTTTTTCATTTTGGTAATCTTTTAGTTTACCTGGCTGAAGGCAGGCAGGACATGGAACCATATTATATGCCTTTTATAAAAAGCCATTTATCATCAACATGGGAAAAAAAAAGAAAACCTGAAGTTCACAGTGACTTTCTGTGGAGGGATTTTGTGTGTGTGTGTGTGGCAGCTGGATTAGCCAGAGACCGGTGATTATTTTAATTCGTGAACTAAGATGTGTTTACTCAGATTGTAACAGCTCCTTATCATATTATAATGTTAAATTATTGTTGTTTGGAGGAGTTACGGCAGCCTGGTGACAGGACTCAGGACTCAGAACAGAAGAGAGCAGTTTTGGGTTTAATTCTTCGTTTTACTTCTGACTCACTCGGTGACCCTTGGTAACTTTTATTCAGCAGATTTTGTCTATCAGCTTTCTACTGTGTAACAAGAATAACAGTCTCTGTGTTCCCCATGTGTGGAATTACTTGAAGTTTGTAGTTTTCTTCAAGAAGAGTAACTGTTACTTTCCTTAACCATCCCTCTAAATGCAGCTGATTATAATGGAAATAAACCCGGAGATCATGTCCCGGAGAGCGCCATTACACTGGGACAAATTGTTGGTTGAGTGACAGATTCAGAGAAGATGGTAGTAAACTGGTTTTATTTCTGGAGGATTTTTTTGTGTGGGGTAGTGTCACCGTGATTTTCCTTTCATGTCCTTTGCAATCTAGAAAAGTTTCGATAAGCCCTAAGTTTGAAAAACTGCTGTTAATCCTTCTGCTAATATTTCATTCGCATTACAATAGCATTGCTACAACGTTAGGCCAAAAGACCGGACTTCTGTGAACAAAGCGCTTGCTTTTTATCTTCTTTTTTGATTAGCAATTGTAACCTGTTGATGTTAACTTGTGCTTAGCTTTTGTTCTTGTAAATATTTTCAGAGTTCAGGCTTTGTAATATTTTTCTCACTTGTTTTTTAACTCCTCGTTTCAAAATGGAACTGTTTGCTATGTATATAGCAGCAAGGCAATCTATTTACATTTTGTTCGGAGTACCCTACGAACTGTTTACTCACACAATGTAAGCCTTTTCTGGGAGTGGGGATGATTTCATTTCCAAATAAATCATAGTTTGGCTTTGTTCTTTTTAGCAGAATGAAGTAAACTGTTAAATAGAGGATGATAAAGAGAGATTTCCTTTGCACCTTTTACAGCTAACACAGATTTTGTTTGGGTTATTCTGTCTGTTAATCCAGCGAGGTTGTATTTTGGTCATTCCGTTTGATTGCCAGAGTGCATTGTCAGTAATACCCGAGTTAGGTTGGGATCCTTTTATGGGCTTTTACTGGTAGAAGACTATTACGACATCAGTAGGTGGTGGGGCTGAACATTAGGGTAGAATATGGCCTTATGTGACCTTTTTAATTGTATAAAGTGGGGTTTATGGTACTTACCTGTCTCACAGGTACACTGTGTGGATTAATGGATGAGTAGTTAAACCAGAACTATGTCCTTGATTATGCAAACGTTACCCCCGTTATCTTCGGGACACCTATACGTGAATAGCAAGGAGCATTTAATGGTAAAAACGTAATGCTTTACTTGGAAGACTGAAAGCTCTATATAACTCTCATTATTTTTATTCTGCAAATTAAAATTCATGGTATGTGATTCTCATTACTTCTTGCACCAGTATGCTAAGGTCTCTCTAGCTCTACTCGGAGGTTTTTTCTGTTGTTGACTGCAGGAACTTCCAGTATCAGAACAAACAATATTGTAGTAAGTTAAGCACACATTGGACCTATAGCCACACATCCACACCTGCTAAAAACATTCAATAATAATATGATACTCTCTGAATTTGTCTTGTCATTTTGTTAGGGATTGAAGTGTTTATTTGGATGGTGTAGTTTTGCCAAAAGACCGTTCGTAATACATGGCGGTTCTGTTTCAGATTTAATACCTATGCTGAAACGGAGTACATAAATTTAGAATTATGAACAAACATGTTGTTCTGTATGTATTGCATTCAGACTTGTATTTAGCGCTTTATAAATGTTTTAGTATAGCACGTTTTCATTGCAAAATCTTTTTTTAGTTTTTAAAAATCAAAAAGTTTTCTCTCACTTCTCCGTCATTTGGTGCAATCGCAACACGATTAAAATCCAAGCATAAAACTAGAAGTTTGATAAACATGCAGTCTGAGATGCTTTAAATATTTTCATGTTACTTTTCACTATTTCCCAGAGTGAAACTCCTTTTGCTAGAAGAATTCTTATGGGAAAGCAGAGTTGAAAGGACTGACATCATCAGCCCTTCCTGAAAAACAGATTGGTTTCCTTTAAGTAACACTCACTTAAGAAACCACCTATTTAGAGAGAGGCAGACAAAAATAGTTTCAAAGAAAATTAACTGTATAATAACTTAAAGCACTGGAGGGCAGTTCCTTTCCGAAGTTGAACTCGAGAGCCAGCGCTGTAAGCACGAGTCGAAAACAGTTGTTTGAAAAGACTCTGTTAAGCCTTAATTTTTCTCTTTGTAAACCGTAGCTTCTCTCGACAGGAAATACTTTTATAACTGTATAGAAACAACAAAGCAAGCTGCAGAATAGGCTCGATTTATTTTTTTTATGTGCTTTTAATGTTCCTATTTGTTTAATCATTGCTCTCTTCCACAGCATCACACTTGGATTTTTTTTTTTTTTCTTTAAACCTACTCGCAAATAATTTCTTCCCCAGCTCCGTCTAGAAGTCTACCTTCGCCTCCGAATCCNGGTCGCCCCGCCGGCTGGCCTGGCGAAGGGGAACCGTATTTATGCCGCCCAACGCTGCTAGGTGGCTTTTAAGAGCGGTTGTTTCGTGTGGGAGAATTTGCACCGCGGTTGTGCTGCGCTGCTTTTGGAGCGCTGAGTCCTGGCCGAGCCGTCGGGGTGCCCGGGTTATTGCAGAGCAGGCGTAAGCCTCTGGCCCAGCAGCGGGAAGAAGGGCAGGCCTTCTCCTGCCTTAATGCTTAATTGCAGTCGCTGGGCAGTATGAACCCTCCCCGTTCGCTGGGCAGCCTAAATGCGTAGCGGTTCTCTTGATTTCGCACTCTCATTTGAAGTTTCTCTTTAGGCTTTAAAGTCAATTGGGAAAAAAAAAAATTAATATACCTGGTGGGAATTTTCTGCTAACGGCTTTTAGAGACCATTACTTCCTCCTGGAAAGGTCCCAGGGTTATGCGAAGCCTCTTGGCTATGGAAGTGGAGGCAGCGGTCCCCCGGAGCCCGGCGGTTACAGCAGCCCCCAGATTACACATGTAGAACAGGGGAGAAGAGGTCCGAACAGCCGACCGTAAGCACCAGTTGGGGTACTGGCCAGGAGCTTACTGGTTGTAAATGAGCTGTGTTTTTAGCTGCCCTCCCCCCCC
>WAAD01021068.1:24749-35547 GCA_013389945.1 Fregata magnificens | reverse complement strand
GTGTGCACCCCCCCCCCCCCCCCCCCCCTTTTTTTTGGGGGGGGGGAAATGGATAGAGAATCAGTGGAGTGAAAGAAGTGGGTGGTATATTTCGCATCGTTTCTGAAGTGGAAGGAAAAGATCCATTCCCTTCAGATAAGTAGGGAAGTAGACTGATAAATTCCGTCACAAGGGAAGTTCGTGTCTGTACATAAAGTGTTTTAGAAGTGGGCTTTTGTAAACAGCGTAGATCTGAGACTGGGGCAAATGTATGTTTGCCTTTATATTTGAAAAAGGAGTTGCAAGTATTCCAGATAAATTGAAAATTGAAGGAGACTAACATCAGAAGGGAATTGCAGTTCTTGAGATATGAAGTGTAAAAATACATGACTGAGTGATTTAGCACGGCAAATGCCATAGCGGTGGTCAAAGCAGGCTGTTTCAGAAAGATCGTGGGTAGACAGGCGGAGGAGAAGTAATAGGTAGTGCACAGGAGACCGCGATGTCAAAGATGGATCGCGAGGTGAAAGGAAGGTGGAAGGCAGAGAGGAGTTGGATTACCACAGATGTGAGCGTCCCACTGAAGTTTTCCTGTCAAGATGGATGATTTCAGTCTTGGTAACGTCAAACTGAAGAAAATTTCGATAGGGTCAAGTGTTGATGTGTCAGAGGTGTGTACTGAGGGAGTCCAAGGAGAAGTGGTAACTGGATTTTTAAGTGTTTCTCTGAAAATGACTTAATAAAATGACATTTTGGGATTCTGTTGTTGTTTCAGTTGTTCCCTCGATTATTTCCTCTTAATTTACAGTAAAACGATGTTTTTCCATCTGCAAATCTCACCGGTTAACCAGGCATGTAAAAGACAGGCTAGTGTACTTCCTTCTCGTACATCGTGAATAATAAAGACATCCTGCAGGTTATGCATTGCTTTTGGTAGGGTCTTGCAGTTCTTGCCAGTTGGAAATTGATAAATAGCGATATTAGTGATGCACAAGGAGGAAGGTGCTCAACTGCTTTATGGCTTCTCAGGATGCTTTATGTGTCTCTGCAGAGGGCTAGATACACTTGCATACAGCTGAACGGTGTTTTAAGGAGCAATGAGCTTAATCAGCATAAAAGCAGTCACTAAGATTGAGCTTTGAAGTAACAAGCCAGCTGAAAAGAGTTGGTCACTGAAGGAATGATGCAGGAAGGGTTTTCTGAATGGCGTTCGTGTCCAGAGCACAAAAGGGGAAAGGCTGGGATTAGGCTGGGAGAAGAGAGGTCTAGTACAGGGGAGACAGCGTGGCCCAGAAATTTGTTGGTGGGTCAAGGAATGTAAGTGGCTTGAGGGAGCTGCGATCAGTGAAATGACAAGAAGTAGCTTTGCTCACCTGATACAAGCCTGTAATATGTTTGATCAGAAGGTGAGAAAGTAGAATCTAGAGTTTTTCAAGAGACTGTATCAGCTAAAGGAGGAGGTTTAAGTATTGAGGGTGTTGTATGACAAGTAAGGTTTGGCACGAAGGAAGGTGAAAACATGTGAAGCTCCATGTTCGTAACCAGCGAGGGAAAGGAATGGGACAAGAGCTGGTGGGAACAGTCATTTTATCTGATGGACTTGATGAGTTCAAGCCCAAACACCTTCTGCTTGCCCTGGCAGCGGGTATTCTGGGGCACAGCCACTGCCGCTGTTGAAAGGGAATCCAGGGCTGACCCCTCGTGCCTGCGGTCCGAATCAGATTCCCTGTGTATGTGATTGATGATTGATTATGCAGTAAATGGGTGCTGCTCTCGTCGTCTTTTTTCAGTTTATTATTCTTAAGTAAGGCATTTAAATCAACCGTGCATTTTTGGTAGTCTGAAAAATGTAAACACTTTCTGGAAAGAAACGTAAGCATTAAGATTGGAAATAAAATATACGTGTATCTTTTAAAAGGTTTATCTTTACCCTTAAATGTGCTGATTGGGCTTATTCGTTTTGCTTAGTCGTTGTGGACTCTTAAAATCAGTTGCTTTTTCCCATCTCAAGGAAATGCATCTTTGACACTTCTCATGACCTGAGTCACGATGCTGTCACAGAGCCAGAAAACATCCTTAACGGTCATGGGTAAAAGAGCAGAGCTGCCGAGAGTGTGTGGTGGGTGGAAGAGGGAGAGAGATTGCTATGGTTTACTTCAGTTCCTATTCTATGGGTGTTTCAGACAAGCCATTTATTATAATTATCCATGGATATTATTATCAAGTTCTCATATGCAGTGGTTCTCAAGGCACTTTTTCCCCCCCCCCCCGCATAACTTGCAATAAATACTGTGTATTCAACCTGGACTGAATTCAGATGCTAAAATATTTGTGCTAATTGTTGCAGCTAGAGCAAGGGAAAATCAGGCATCGGTAAAAAGGGGTGTGTGTGTCAGGGACAGCCACAGATGTATTAACATGTAGTTTATTGTCAGTACTAAATTCTAATAAGCTAAGCCCTTTGAGTACGGGGCTGCTATTAAACTTTCCCTATCTCCTCACCCAACACAGCTGCGTACAGAGATGTCCTTCAGAAATTCCCAGCCCAGTCATTTGCAGTTTCTAAGACAAGCTGACCGGCTTTTCTGACTGTGGTGTCCCAACACAAAAAAAATTAAGTTCGTAAAGGTCATTTTATTCTGTATCATTTGGAAGAGAAGTCTGAGGCACCCAAATTTTCTGAAGTTCACAATGCTGAAGCGTCTCGGAGTCATCCCTGAAAGAAGGCTTTGAATTAAAAACTCTGTTGATATGAATTATGATTGATAGATATGACAAGGGGCAGTAATAGCGCATACTTGTTTTCTCAAGCGCTTCATCATTCACCAGCAGACAGTGTTAGTAAAATTCCCATGTGCAAGAAACTGGAGTACCAGAGTCTCTACACAGTGCCTAGAAGCTGCCTGTACGATAACCTCATTAGTGGAGTGCTAAGTCTGAGCTCACATAGTCCTATCCTCAGAAGAGTTTGCAAACTCAAGTCCAGTGCTGTGGTAGCTACAGCCACAGCTTCTGGTCCAGAGCTGGCTGATGGCCACGCGTTGGGGAGGATGGGCAGTGCCCCTTCGCATTTGTTTGCAAAATATTCCGTAGTAGTTACAAGAAACTAACCTTGCAGTCTTCTAATCTGCGAGAGCTGAAGGTGCAAGGTCTGGCACAAATAGGACGGCAATGCCTGGACCCCTCCCTGCCTGTGGCTGGCATTTACTGGAGATGACCTAAGAGCAGAAAGGCCAGTTTGGCTGATTTTGCTGGTTGCCACAATCTGGAGCAAACCAGCTGAAGTGGTACTGCTGCCGCCTGCTTTATGGCTATGCAAAGCCTGGAGCCAACAGCTGGCAATCAACTTTTGTTGTTGTTTTTACTTTAAGGAGAGCTTTGCCCATAAATGGACTTGAGCTTTGCGCCAACAATATTTTTAGTTAAATAAATCCCGAAAGATGATTATTAGGCGAGGCTTGTGCGTGTGGCAGTGGAGGGGTTGTTTTCTAAGGACGTGCTTCAAGGCACCTTTACTGTGCAGCTCTTTGAGGAACTTCAGCACAGCAAACTGGTATCTGCACAAAATGAGGAGGGGGAACAGCAAGGGAAGAAGCAGACGTTTGTTTCAGATTTTCAAGGAGGTATTTTTTACACCAGGCAGTTAACACTATGGATGTCCTCACAGCTGCCGGTGAGAGGTGCCATGGGGCCCGGGACGCTGTCACTGTTCTGGCAGAAGCGGCTTCCTCTCCTTTTTGATTCCTCTGGACCGTCAATGTAATTTCTTTTCCACGCAGGAAAAGAAGAAATACGCATGGCGGTAGGCGAAACGGCCAGCCGCACGTCACTAATTGTAGAAGTAAATGAGGGGTTCAAATCCCAGCTTGAGGTTTGAACTGTTCTTTCATAATCCATCTTTGGCCGGGTAGAGACAACGGGCGGCCAAGGGGTCACGGCAGTTCCTTCTCTCTTCTAACCTTTGCCAAGGACAAGAGGAGATTTTGGGGTATCAGTGGGACGCTTTATAACTGAGGGACAAAGTTTTTGAAACTGAAGACAGTAGAAGAAAGAGAAACTTCAGAAGGAGAAAAGGAATATTATGAGGCCGTGTTCCTGTTTTGAGTGGATGATGCTGACGGGCCGTTGGAAGAGCTGAAGTTCAAGGGGCTCGGGTGAGAGGGCAGAGGACTCTGTCTCATCAGTGGCTGAGATACTTGGACTGGCGCTTGCATGTCTCAGCAGAGTATTCTGACTTCCGAGCTTGCCTGTCACCATCACATGCCTCGCCTGGATGCAAATAGAGAGAAAGTTCTGCTTTCTTAGGCTAGTCATGAGATTTAGTGCAGCTGTGTTTCAAAAGGTTCAAAATCAAGCGGTTTTAAACATTATGAAAACAACCGGCTGCATTATTTGCTCCGATCCATTTCGAGGGAATCAAGTGAGTGATAGGTTTTGGACTTGCACCAGTTTAGCTGAGAGAAAAATTTACTCTAAGTAGCTAAATCATGTGCGCATACATGTTGTAGCTAATGCATAATGTTCTTCCTTTAATGGGTCTAATTGTAGTGCAAATATTGAGGGTTAGGGTGTGAAATGAGGCTAAATTTGGTCAGGTACAATTCAAGGAAATTGCAATGTAACTTTAATTTAGAAGCAATCGTTAACTAAAAATAATTAGTTTCCTGACTTTTTCTAGGAAAATGTGTAACATTTTACAAAGAAAGATAAAACACGTTTGACTGAATAAAACAAAACATAAAAGGAAAAGCCCACTTTGGCAGTAATTAGCGCTCGTGGTATTGAGTGTGTTTCTCGGGACGCTATTGAGTTTGTCAAGCTCTTCCAAACGACGTCTGCGAGCCAGCATTGCTTCCGCAGCGTTCTCTGTTCAGGTCACAAGGCAGCGTTTCTCACCAGGGCGCTGCTGTTTCCTCTTCCGACTGTAGTAGATTACAGATTATACTGGAACATGTCTGAGAAAAGGTCAGAAATGAGGGTGAAAGTCTTGGAACTGAAGCTGGGAAGCTTTCCATTCTCATCCGGGAAGCTTTTTGTATTGAATAAAAAGCAAAGCAAAATAAACCACCACATCCATGACACTTCTGTTTTTCCTGCCATTTTCTGTCTGCCAGTTAGAAAGGATTTTATTTCCCTTGCGTTATATGATTAGTGAATGTTTAGTTGAGGAATGGCCAGTGTTACACTAAACAGAAATAATGGCCGAACACAGTTCGTTTTCTTACGGCTCGGCCCCCATATGATTGCATAGCCTCGAGTTACTGCGGTTTTATTTACCAAATTAAAGATGTTTATATGTAGTGTTAATGTCAGTAGACTACGTGGTACGCTTTGAAATGTAGTCTGTTAAATACTGTAAGATATAAAAGCTAATCAGGTGGGGTTTGAGTTTTAATGACACTGCATTACTAAGCTTTTTGTATTGGAGTAATGGAAGAAAAATGAAAAAAATCAACGTAGAATCATTTTATTATGAGGCTGACAGGTGCTTGATGCCACTTTAGTTTTTCATGTAAAGTGTACGGAGAAACTAAAATCCTTATGATCATTACGTTCCTACCAGAAGAACTGTCTGGGCCAAGTCCCAGTTGCCTTGCTCGCTAACAGGGTGGAATTCCTCTCTGCGAAAGAGGATCCCACAACAGTTGAACGAGGAGACGTGCCGCATGCAATTGGGAATGCCGGGGAAATTTAATGGGTAAAATGATTTCATTTCAGTTTGGTGGTAAGTTGGTGTTTGCATCCCTTAGGCATTAGGGTATAGTTTTGGTTTTAAGCTCGCTTGTGAATTACCGAGTTCCCTTTCCATCTGACGGGCTGAGGCTGTTGCCCGCATGCGGGGCTGGCGTCTGTTGTAGAGATGTAGTAGAGCTAGGTTTGAATCAGGCAAGAAGAGATTTGGTCGCATTAATGTGGCGCTATATGCGGACTAAAGAGAGGGGCAAAGTAACGGTAGAGCTATCAGTGGGTCTGCATCAACGTAATTCTTTCAGGATCCAATAAAGTGTCTTTGCATAACACTGGCTGCGCTGTGCTGTATTCACAGATGAGCTCCTTGGGGCTGGTGGGAATATATCTGCCGTGCTGCGTTTTGATGTATATTTGTGTCATTAGTAGCTGCAAAAATCAGGATGTTTTTCTTCCTCTCTCCTCAAAGATGATCTCTGACAGTAGTGCCCTGAAGCACTCCACTCAAATGCTGACCAATTTGAAATCTGGCCTGAATTCATCAAGGCTCTTAGTTGATCAGAAGCGGACAAGTTTACTGTATTACTTGCTTTCAGTTATTGAATGTTTTTTATACAGTGTTACAAGCTAGCAAGTCTAGCATGTTTTCCCCTACGTGTAGCTTTCCTTTCGTATCCAAAAATACATTTTGAAAACTTAGAAATGTGTGATCTGATCAAATGGTTACATCTCACGGTCACGCCTTACGAGTATTGTATAGGTTTAACAGTAAGCGTAAATAAAATAATCATAAATAAAAAGCGTAGCCATCAGTAACTTAACATTGCAACGGCGAAGGTACGTGGATAGCGGGGGGCGACTCTTCTGCGTAGCTGTAAAGCGGGAGGTGTTGCAGCCGGGTCGCCGGCCGTGGTGAGGAGGGCGGAGGCGAGGCCGAAGCAGCGGGGACGCGAGCCCAGCCGGGCCTTACCTGGGAGCCGCTCCTGATGTCTTTTCCACAGATGTCCAGCTTTGTCAAAAACCAGTAAATCTTGTGAAGTTTATTTTCCTTGTAGCATCTGTGTTTTATAATGGTGCTTTTAATTTGTTTTTTCTTTGTCTGCTGGGATTTCTTTTGTCCGGCACTTTCAGGCCTCCCTTTTCTTCTCGGTGGAAGTGAGTCTGTTAATGATGGCTGGCTTGGGAATACACCCCGGCCAGGCCGGCATGGCAGCCGCTCCCTCCGTCTGACAGCAAAGCCCATTGTTGTTTTCTTTCTTCACTTTTATCCTCAATCCATTTCTCCTTTGAGTATTTGTGGAATAAAATGTCTGGAAAAGTGTGGCTCAGATTTTGGATGGATGATACGATGGCGGTTTTGTTGCAGACGTTCAGCAAACAGGTACGAAGGCGGAACTAACTGATCGTATTTTCCGCCTCTCAGTAGGCAACGTGTATCCAATATAATGCTGCACTTGTAAATAAACTTCTGCTGTCAGACTACCAGAGCCACGACATCCTCGGCTTTTTGCAAGTCCCAGAGTAAAATTAAGAAGAGATTTACCAGCTGCTTAAATTGGGACATAAGACTTTTTTTTTTTCTTTTATTTTTCTCCAGTGGAAGTCTAAAAGGCTGAATTAGGATTGACTGTAGGAGTTTTTTTGACTTGGGTTTAGCTATGATCAGGAATTTGGACCTTGAGTCTATAATATTTCACTGAAAATGACGCAAGCGCTTCCTTTCGCGTGTGTCCTGAGCTACGGCCCAAGCTGGAGAGGGAGTGCGGGCAAAGGGGAGGATGCGTATGGGGAAAATGAACCTTAGCCTAAACTGGCTTTCATGTATTCCATGCACAGCTCTTGAACTGTCATCTGAAAATCTCTTTCGTGGCAGCCCATGGAAGATGATACTTAACCAAAAGGACTTGGCTTGCACGGGGTCCTGAGTGCTGTTAAGCTCGCACTCTGGGCAATTACCCAGGGAAAGTGCCTCGTTGCTTGGGATGCTCTGCTGGAAATGTTCAGCCTGATTCTTGGAGGGCATGTTTGCCCTGAAATTGTGATGATGACGATTAATATTCTCTAAATTAATTGCAATAGAAAGTATTCCTTGAATAGTCAGTAGGATGTGATTCGTGTGTAGCTGTCAGTATACAACCGAGCTAGCATTTAAAGTTAAATCATCAGTGCTAAGTGAAGCCACTCTATTTGAAGCTGTAATTCCAGGGGTTTATTCTTTATCAATATACATATTTCCTTGCAAGAGTGAATATATACTGTCCACAAGTGGCAAGGTAATTTGAGTACAGGATTCTGCTGTATGAAAAATGTTTGATATTTCTAGTGGACTTAAACTTTGGCTTATTTGTTGCTTGTCCTTTGACAGTGAATCAACAACTACTTGAGCTGTAGAAATAGTGTTGATGCTTGACTGCATTCTTTGTGCTCTTTCGGCCTGATACGGCAGTCCTGTGCACACACAACTCCCATTTACTGCAGGAGGAGTTTCCTGCTTGGAGGGGCTGGAGGAATGGAGAGTGACTTGTATCGAATTTCTGGATGGGTACAACAGCACACCATAAAATTATGGGGTTTTTAAATGACTTATTAAATATAATATGTGACAGTATTTTATTCCAATGAAATTCAGAATGCACAACACAGCTTTTGCTGAACGCTTAGGAAAGGAACAGCCGCAGTCATAAGAGTGCATTTACTGGATCCCCAAGGCTATACGGTTAAGACGACAAGCACGTACCTCTGATAGGTCTGAGGCAACGTACAATGAAGGTGTAACAGTATAGAACATTTCCATCATAAAAGTAGCTAAAAATAATTCAGTGAAAACGAAAGCAAATATTTCTACTTTTTCTGTTAAGCACAATTGTCTTTAACCTTACTCATCCTTACCATCTTGATATTATTGTAGTCAGAATTTCAAGAAAAACTTTGTCAGAATTAATTTGTCTCCTTTTTGTAGCATTCCAACTTTTAATTTTTGACTGGTATCACGTTTAATTACGTTTATTTGCAGTTAAGCGACTGAATGTTGCTGCAGGAGATACAGATTGGCAGGCAACAGTTATTGGGGTATACGTTAGGTATTTACAGCTTTTCCATTTGTCATAGCTGAATGGTTTAGTCATGTTTGTGCTGTGAAGTGCTGTGCATTATGAGCTCTGGTTTAGTTAATTTTTTATTGACATTTGTATACATCAGATTAAGCTCTACATTTAAAAGTTAAATGCTTGACCTCTGTTTTTTGTCAAAGAATCATCATCTTAGATTTTGGTCCCATTCAGCATCTCTCTTACACGTTTTCAGTTCTCTCTGTAGAGTTCAGTAATTTTTTTGTTTACTTTGTGTTTTCTTTTCTTATGTGTGAGCCTAAAAATTTGCCGGATGTTTTTGCTACAATTAATAAAAACCTCCTAAGCGATGACTTAATCCTGAAGTTTTCTGAGTATCCTCAGCTGCCTTGGGATACCTCAACTTGTGCGAAAATAAGGGAGCTCATCCTTGTGCAGGAAGAATGTCTGTAAATGCCTCATTTCTCTGCATGCAAATGTTCTATTGAATCAACTGAAGGTTTTACATATGGAAAACTACACGATGTTGGGAGCGGAGGGCACTGAGTAATTAAATGTGCCGAGAGAGAGAGAGAGGACTGTTACAACACAGTCATTTGGTTCAGTAGTTCATAGTTAATCATTATATTCCTAACAAGTAAAAGAAAACAAATTACAGACATTTGGAGCCCCCTCTGTAGATACCGTCGCTGTTTGCTGTGTAACATGCAGTTGCTCATGATGAGTATAGGAGAGCGAAACACTTTCAGAGAGGCCTTGATTACATGCCACAGTAACTAATCAGACAATAATGCAGCACACTATTCCTACTCCTTTCTACAAGAACCAAGAATGCATTGTGAAACTAATCTTAAAAAAATTAATTGCATCTCAGTCTTAATTTAAAACTGAGCTGGGTTTTTTTTTCCCTTTCCTGTTTCTTTTTATTCCAAGTTGGTGCAGGAAAATTGCTATTAATGAAATCTGCTCTCTGAGACTTCAATAGGCTTGTTATTCATTAAAGCCTTGCTATTTCTCTTAAAATGTATTGACCAGTGTTCAGGCCAGATACTTAACACAAAATACACTTTGTAATTTCATCATTTTTGTTATTGTGCTTTTCTAAGATGCGGAGGTCTACGGACTTTGTAGAAAAAACAAATAAACCCCCTAAGCTTACAGTTACATAGTATTAAAAGAAGGGTGAAGGAAGCATTGAGTGTCTTTAGGATGATGAGACATTCATTAAGATTTTTCCGCCTTCCTTTTCCTATTTTCAATCCATCTGAAGTACCATTAAAGCCTTTCAGGCAGCTTCCTGTGAGAAACCCTTTTCTGTGCTGTTTTTCTTCCTTGAAAAAAGGTGGCTGCTCTTCAGTCAGATTGTATGGACTTGGCCTGGGATTTGTATAATATCTCTGTAGAATGCATCGGTTGTTTAGGAACCTAATTCCCAATATGGCTCCCTTTTGATTAAGAACAAAGCCAGCGTTTCACAGCATTATAGGAACACAGAAAAACAAGTTAATGATCTAAACCTTTTAATTCATGGTTGCTTGTCTATTTAAAGTACTTTTGATTCTGTTATAAACAGACTGGCCCCTTTTTTGTTTAACTTCTTTCTTTGGTTTCTTCACATTTCTTTCTTTACTGTCTATGAAATTTGTAGCTAGTTTCCTTTTCTAACTGAAGAATGAAAGGTTGTGACTACAGAATGATACAGAAAGTAAGAAAGTGTATCTAAACTGGGCGTACATCCAGCACAGACCTCTTTGAAACAAGCTAAATTTAGGGTTGTTGGGATTTTTTTGTTATGTTTTCCCCTTCCTTTTTTTGAGTACCTACATTTGTTTTTTTCTTCTTTTTTTGAATGAATGTAAAGTTTGTTATTTTTTTTGATACTTTCTTGATTTTTACATGTAGTTTGGCACGGCTTTATTTTGTATAGTTACTTGTTATTTTCCTTTGGTCTTAGTTCAGCAGATTACTATTATGTGTGCCTTTATCCGTAGAGACAACAAAAGCGACCTTCTCAGGACTTTCAATTACCAACACTGTATGTGGTACTTTAGGAAAATAGTTCC